>JAHWFP010096924.1:0-28979 GCA_023313725.1 Lithobius niger
CCGTGAATTACGTACATAATCTGTTTCATCCCTAACCGTGTGTTAATTCAGTGCTTTTTTGCTCACGCTGGCTAACACAGTATGTCATACCATGGGAGTGAATGGCATGTTTCTCATCGTGCAGCCTGATCAAAATTGCAAGGAAAGTTTTTCTTTTCTTCTTTGTCCAAAATCAAAGTTACTTATTGAAAGCTTGAATTCAATATTTGTATAACCTTACAACACATACGAAGTTGATGTATATCATTAACACTTACGTTAGCTATACCTATTACCTGTCTTAAACTAATGGTTCACTTTGCTGCATGAAAAGAAATCAAATTCACAACCTTTATATTTGTAGACTGATGCCCTAAGCTATACTGACTTGATGAAATACTCCAATTTTAAAGTGTATAATAAAATCTTCTAGATCCGTTCTAAAGCTTTTATTGTGTAGAAGCTGTATATATATACATTATATACATTATACATATAGTATAGTGATAGACTACAGCTTAATACAACTAGAATTACATTTACTTTAATCCTGTAGCTTTTCAGGTACAACACAATCACAATCGACGAATTTAATTAAAATTATATCCAAGTCTTTCATGACTGTCTCCCAACATTAAAAAAAATTAATAACGTATCAGCGAAAAAGCATACAGCAAGGGGCGGATGCGGCAGGGAAAATAAATAAATAAATAAATAAATCGTTTATTACAAAATGTGCAACAGGACTGGAAAGGGCACAGATGCCACTAACATCCAGCCTAAATTTAAACAGAAAAAAAACTAGAATTTATCATACACGGCGATAGCCGGCGATGTATGATTGATGTCCTCTCTCCAGCAAAACTAAAACTATTAATTTCTCCGTTTCTATTCGATATATTTCGACCAAACTTGGCCAGATAGTAGATAGCAACTTTTCCCAACTTTACACCAACTTTTATGCAATTCCGTGCAAGAGTAAAAGTAGGGAGCCACACGTAAATTTGAAAACTGTTCACTTGTCCTTCTTCTTCTTCTTGTGTGACACGGTTTCAGAAAACACTACTGCACCTACCTAAAATCTGAAACATGATCTTAGCCAAAAATTTCCCTGGCCTTCTTCCACAGAGGGACCACTTTTTCGATTGGTCCATCCATTCCGGAGTTACGGGTTCCTGAACGATCATTTTGATTGTTTTACATTGTTTTAACCATTGTAATTTCGGAACAATGCCACTCAGCAAACTCCAGATCCATTCTTCGTGCACGTGTTATGCCTTTGCTAAAAAGTTCATTGTTGAAGAACAAAATGAAAGTTTTGGAGAAGATGGGTGTGGGCCCACTGTTGAAAGGAGCCATCCTTGCGCTTTTGGGCAAGCGGGGTTTGTGACACGTGTCAGTGGCTGCTGGTCAGTTGAAGTGCAGACGGTGAGAGGGCTTCCACAGGGCAGTTGCTTGAACCCGACTTTGTTTGCCCTGGGAATGAACGATGTGCTCGAAGAGCTGAGTATTTCTGCAAACATAGTCTGCTATGCAGATGATGTGGCGATGTGGTTTGCTGGTAGGGACCTCGCTCTTCTGGCGGAAGATGCCCAGCGGGCTCTTGACTTAGTCATCCTGCGTCTTGGAGAGAGACGTCTCCTCCTGGCTCCTACTAAGACTGATGTAATATTCACAAAACTGTGTGGCATCCATGATGCCTTCCCTACTTTGGTTGTAGATGGTGTTCATGTGCGGCCCAAGATACAAGTCAAGTATTTAGGAGTGCTTTTGGACGCAGAGCTTACGTGGAACGCACATGTAATGCAGCTGCGCACGAGAATACAGTCGTGTGCAGCTGTGCTCAAAGCTCTGGTAAGGCGAATGTCTGCCACTCGTGGGGCTCTGCTTGCGGCCTACAGGACCTTTGTCAGAACATGTTTAGATTATCACTTACCGTTCCTGGCTACGTCTAAACGGCATCTGTGGCTACTGCAGACCTCCGTTAATGAATGCTTGCGCATAGTTTCTGGATGTCTGCTGTCAACGCCGGTTCAAGCGCTTTTGGTGGAGTGCGGCGAGCCGCCTCTTGAGATTAGAGCACTTGAGCTTTTGTCTATAATGAGTATGCTGAATCTCAGCAGAGGAAGTGATGACCCAGTGGGACGGATCCTTGCAGAATATCGTGGCCTCAGTGAGAAAGCACGGGCATTACTTGGTGTTGCCGGATGCGGAGTGTCCACCCTGCTCCGCGTTTCGAGTCATAGCTTTGACGTTGGCTGGGTTTCTCCCCAGTGCCCGTGGATCTGGTGCCCAGATGTGCTCCGGATCTTTCAGCATTCGTATGTTGAGTGCGAAATTTATTGCAATGCTTCCTTTCATGTAGCCATACAGAACAGAGGGATAGGTGTTTGTATTCCATCTCTAAAAGTGGCTCTCAAGAGAGGTGTGAGGGCAGTAACGTCCAGTACTATGTGTGAGTTGGCTGCAGTCTCAGTGGCACTGGATGTTGCCCTAGATTTAGATTTACCATCTTTTGCAGTTGTTACCGATTTGCTGGCGAGTGTTAAGCTGCGTGGAGGAATCGTAATGAGACGGACCCCGTGATGTTCTCTGTGGGCTGGAAGTTTTGGGTTGCCCTGCAGCGTGGGACAGTTGCCCTCCGTTGGGTCCGCAGGCACAGTGGGTTGGTTGGAAACGAGCTTGTCGACGGGTTGGCACGTGAGGGTACGGCAGACGGTCGCTCCTCCACCAGTGGTGTCTCCGGCAGTAGCAAAATGACTGGGCGGTAGCAGACACGGGGAGAACCCTTTTTCGAGTACAGCCGCACTGTGGGACGCAGCAGGTGTTAGACAGGTTGAGTTTTGCGGATGCCAGAGTGTTGTCACGACTGCGAACGGGCCACTCGCTTTTACGCGGCCATCAGTTCCGTTTTGGGTGGGTGGACTCCCCACTTTGTACTGTGTGTAACGTTGACTTGACGCCGGAACACTTTCTTGTGATTTGCCCCTTGTGCCAACGTTATCGAAGCCTTTTCGCCACGTTTGTTCGTGATCAGCCAATGCTAGATTTATTGTTATCAGCCACCGTAGGTAAATTGCAGTTGCGGAAGTTACGACTCCTTGCCAGATTCTGTAAGGCAACAGGGGTCATGGTGTAGCATGTGCCCAGCAGGAGCCTGCCCTCTCCTGGTTTGAGTGTTGATCTGAGCTGCCATAGTTTTTTCTGATGTGCGCGGTGTTGTGCGGAGTGTTCCTTGTGGACTGTTCAGGGTCTGCACCAAGTGTTTTATGGCAACCAGAGTTTTATGTTTTCTAGTGTATGCCATGCTTAGTTCTTTAGTTCTCTGATTCTCTGGTTCTTATTTCGTGTGTAGTGTTTAGCATTTGTTGTTAGGAGCGTACGGTTTTGGACCATGGCTCCTGGAATAATAAATAAAATGAATGAATGAATGAATGAAAGAATCCGTGTTTCAGCTAAACGCATATCTAGACACACGTTAGTGTGTCACCGCCAAGTAACAGTAGAGCATCCCATTGTAGACTTCCGATTGTTAAAATATTGATTGTTAATGTAAAAAGGCGACTTCGGGCCCAGGCCCTGAATAAACTATTCATTCATTCGGCTCACTAGCAGACATGTGTCTGTTAACTGTAAGCGACTGAAAGCATATTTTGGCATGTTGAGGATAAATCCCGATGCGATGGAAATGTTTCAAATTGTGGAAAATGTAAGGGGAAGGGTCAGAGATTAAGAAAAATTAAAATTTAAAGGATGACTGTCCACCAATCATAGAGAAAAAGATGCTTCAAGATGCGTTGTTTTTATGTTACTGTCTAGCTAGCTATAGCTAAGCTGGTTAGCTAGCTAATAAGATTTTTCCCATGTTAAATCCTTTTTGCTCATGGCTAGCGCAAAATTGAGACGTCCTACGAAGCTGAACTTTTGCACACGGATGCAAGGTGATCTGAGCATGGTCCTTTTGTTGGTTTGGGGGTTGTAGGGGTCAGGACAAATGCGTGGGTGGGTTTTGAAATTCGCCACCAGGGAATTTAAATTTCGTTTCTTTTCCAAGTTGCAACCAAAGATTTCAAGCAACAATGAATGGTTTAAACAATCAACACTGGTCCTTAGATGATTGTAAAAGTCTGGACGAACTAAAAGCTGAACGTAACGAAGGACAAAATAAGGAAACATTAACGTTGCCGTGGATTACGTAAGAATAAAGGAATGTACGTTAAATGATGGTCACGCAACAATACGAGTATCCATGACCAAACGTGGTTTTACTAATAAACCAAAAATAAAATGCTTCGCGTTCCTCTAACGGAGGTTTCTGTTGGACTAAATGTGAACGAAGAAAGCAAACGAAAAAAATCCTCAATTTTGCTGATGTAACGGCTAATTATTTACAGATATGAAATGCCTCCAAAAAGAAAGAAGAGTGGAATATAAGATGGTGCGCTGACTTTTTGTAAGTTCACAGTCCTAAGCTACATGTGTCTATCAACTGCAAGCAACTAAAAGCGTACCTTGTCATGTCGAGAATAAATCCTCATACTGCCGAAATCTTGAAAAAGTAAGGAGAAGGTACAAGGATAAACAAAACAACTAAAGTGCATGCGCTGATTGAGTGAGAAAAGCGAACGAATTCAGCGATTGCTAGCAAGTGTCTGCAAAAATGGGATTGAAGAAACGTAAGCATGTGAAGAATGCTCGTACAATAAACTAAGCCATGTCAATTTGGCTAATCAAAAGGCTAATTGGCAATTTGACAATTATCAATGTGAAAACTTATAGATATGAAATTCCTCTAGAAAAAAAGGTACAGATGAAGATAAGACGGTGTAACCTTTTATACGTTCACAGTCCTATGAAAGTTGTGATATCCACCCAAAACCAAAACTGGTAGAAAAATCCGCCAAGTTCCAAAAACTGTCGGCCTTTGAAGGTAGTGATATCATTCCACCAGGGAAAGGCCGCCAAGCTTAATCCTATTAGCCAAGTTAATCGCACCGAATAATACTTTGGACGTTAAATGAAAACTTGAACATTGCTACCGCTAGTAGCAATCTTCTAGTTTTCATTTGACTTTCGAACCATTAGGATGTGCGATTAACTTGGCTAATAGGATTAAGCTTGTCGACCTTTCCCTGGTGGAATGATAACACTACCTTCAAAGGCCGATCGTTTCTGGAAACTTAGCGGATTTTTCTACCAGTTTTGGTTTTGGGTGGATAGGTTTAAATCAAACTAAGCTACGTTTGGCAGCTAGAAACGATAGGATGGCGTATTTATTTCGTAAATGCAGGCTTTCAGAGCTGAGTTGAATTGTTTCAAAGTGGCTAGCAACAATGCATGCATAAACCTTTGTAGCACGTCGCCATGGCCGTACAAAAGGTACACGGATTACTAACAAAAACGTCAAGTGTGCCGTAAAAATGGGGGTTATATGATTGAAGTTTCACTTTACTTGTTAAAATGTACATGGATAAAATTTGGATGATTTTTAATTAAAATACTCAAATGTACAATTGAGAAAATTGCATCTATTTAAGTGCTGTTGTGCTTTACCTATCATATATTTAAAACGTAAAGCACAACAGCACTTAAACAGACGCAATTTTCTCAATTGTACATTTGATTATTTCAATTAAAAATCATCCAAATTTTATCCGTGTACATTTTAACAAGTAAAGTGAAACTTCAATCATATAACCCCCTTTTTTACGGCACACTTGACGTTTTTGTTAGTAATATATATAGTGACGGAAATGGAAAGAAGAAAGGAAAGGGGCATGACTGCCTTACCACAAAGGTTAGACCTGCCAGGGACCATATGGTATCGCCAGTCATGTAGGCAAGGACAAACAGGAAAGGCAGGTACACTACACGCAAAAAAAAAGTACAAATTGGTCACTAAGACTATGACTCAATATAACAAAAAGTGAAAGATTTAGTCGAATGTCATTAAAATACAAAAATGCACCAATCCCGAAAAAAAAAACGGAAAAAAGGCCACGACTGTGGTTCAGACTGCCACGACATACGAATGACAAAGACTACGGATGGCAGTAAACGACAGCATAATAACCCACGACATGCCGTCAAGACAGACAAGCGACCAACCAACGATTGACCAATCAACACTGCAGAATAAGTTCAGCAAGAACGCTGACGTTTTAAACCAAGGCTAAGGTCATATCACCCGTCATATTGTGCTTCTATATTTTATTTAAGAAGTTATGTCGCCATAGCATCGTTTTTCACCTGTTCTCGACAATTATCACATTGCAGAGATGTTTGTGAAGGTAAAGAGCTTTAATCGGAGTTTTGAAGCGTTCCCTGCCACTATTTTGCGTTTTGCCTATCGTGTTCGCTGCCGCGCTGCCACTTGTCAGATGTTGTTCGATCAGCAACGGGTGACGGCATTCCGCTTACGATAAATTTGAAATCTTGTGTGCAATGACAATGAACAACTAAAAAGCACAAAACCGGACGACAACTACGAAAGACTGCTTGAGGGGGTTGGTTGTCACAGCGACAGTCGGTTGTAACGTGCCGGTTCCAGATCTCGTAGCGTTGTGAAACACGATAGACATCAGCCAGTTTGGCACAATTTGGAATAATACCCCAATAAAAAAATTAGCCGCAGACTTGTTGGTCCCGCCTAGTCAGTATGACTGAAGCTTGATCTGGTCTCGGGGGAAAACTTGCATTGCAAATGAAGAGAAATGAAAATGCATTAAAAAGTTGAATACTGAAGGCTTAAGAATGAACGGGAGGGTCAACTCTGGACCCAATCTATGGAGGGTGACCTCTTTTATACCACCCCTGTCTGTACAGATGGGACTTGGCCCGATCATTCAACACTTGACCCCAACCTCGACTTAGACCCAGGTTCTCGAGTTCTGCTATGGAGCAGGAGTCAGGGTCATGGTCGTGGCGAGTGTTTGGAAGTCCAGAAAGGAAAGGGATTAAAAGACCAGATTTTGGTGTAAGGGCGCGTTTATGCAAAAAGGCCTTCTCGCTCGCCTAAAGCTATTTGCTAGTCAACCGTTATTTATTTATGATTGGTTTCCCGTTGCTACTAAATGAATGCGGTAATAGGTAACAAATTGTATGTATTATAAATAACAACACGGATAAAGAACAAAGTGCTACAGTAATTTTAAACATTGCTACAAGATTGTTGTCATGTCACGCTTTTTTCGAACTTTGATATTCTCCCTCAAAGTACAGCTTCTAGCAATGGTCAAACGTCGGTAGAATAAATAGCTTCTCGCAGCGAGAATTCAAAATCCAACAAGGCGACTATTTCGTGGCTATCGCATCGAAGGCAAACCATAGAATGCCGGCATACAAAAACATTCAGCCGTCTTTTCCTGCAGTAAAAATTGTTTTCTTGTTGTCATAAATCGACGCTCAAATGTTGCAAGCATCGTACGCCGTGTCACGAGGCACGAGGAGAAGATTTGTGTCTGCGTCGTTGCCATGGTTACTAATACGTATAGACAACTCGAAAGCCGCATACTCCGGTAAAGGCGAGAAGCAGCCATCAGATTTAGTATTGATCAAGTAAAAGCTAGTGAGAGAGAAAACTGTCGTTGCTTAAACGAGCCCTAACAGTCCTCGTGCTGATGCGAGAAGATTCTACCTATAAGTCCACACGTGTTTGTAAATAACTAAGCAATCTGTAACCGCTGCTTCTCTTTTATGAACGGTATTGAATCTAGTCACGACCTCAGTGACGGCGCCAGGGGTATGCCATGCCCCCCAACAATATTTCAAAGCCCCCCCCCCCCCCGCAGCCGGCCTCCCTAAACCCCAACACTCAGATCCCCACCAGGAAATAAAATAATAAAAAAAAATTGCAAGCTAAACTTGAAATCAAATGAATAAACCGTTTTTTTTGTTTTATTTTACTTTTATATGTATATTTTTTAACAACTTAGCAATTTATGTTTGTGTACCCTAATTTATTTTGTGTGTTTATGGGGCTTATACTACAAACAATACGTGATATGCCTTGCGGACACACAACCTGACCGAAAATCTGAAAGCGATGTTTGGCACCAATTGTAGAAAATATAATAGGAACATGTATAAAGAAGAGTAAAACCCTTCACCTACTTACTCTCCCTAATATGGGTCTAGAATTAGACCACAGATTAGAAAGCTAACTAGACATCACATTTCACATCTTCCAAGCCTACTCAGAGCCCTAGCGGTAGCTGCAACTCATATTGTTTTGCATCCGTGTTGCTTTGCAAGCATAGCATTAACAGAGGCGCTAGTAGCTGCAAATATCGCCAGGGTTCTGCATAGGCTTGGAACAACTAAGATGCGATATCTAGTCAACTTTCCAATCTTTTGACTTTCTAATCTTAGGCCGTATTTAAAGTATCCGTGACTGCAGTGAAAGCCAGTGTCCGGCAACCAAGTGTGAAAACCAGTGGGCGGTGTATGAGTAGCTGCGAGCACTGGGGCGTCAGATTCGATAGCCGTACTGGTCCCGACTGTACATCTATGGCTTCTTACAGACCAGGGTTCCAGGTGATGGGAAGTGTATATGTACGGGTTTTTTCTCCGGTTGTTTCCCACCCGTGGCACGAGGTTTTCCTCCGGGTACTCCGGTTTCCTCCCTCATGCGGCAAAAAAGCAACTGTCATAATGGTGGTATCTCTTCCACTTAACATCTGCCGCTAGGGAATTTGGGTGGGTGGATGCCCCGTGCATCGTCTCTATACTATTATTAATTATTATTATAATTATTAATCTACACAAAAGAAAGTCGAAGACCGAGTTTTCTTCGCAGCCGTACGATGACATTAATATTTTTCGTCTAGATGGGCTGTACACTAACATTCACTGCAGTCGCGGATGGATGACGCACGCGTGTTTGATTTTTTTTTTACCTCTGCGTTGGAAAGTACGTGAAACGCTTACTGGACTTTACGTTTGTTTCAGGATAACCTATTACAAGTTGCAACAGATAAATTGCAATAACTGTCTTCACTTATCAGTAGACCCGCTTTAAAAGGGGGAGGGGGTACCCTCGACGTAACCATTGGGTTGGCATCATCTTTAACTATACTACTACTATACTACGTTATACCATTTGCTAGTTTTTAAAATGTTACAGTATGTTGGTGTCATATTTTAAAACTGTAAATTTTACGTTTCTCCTTGAGAAAGCTGATTGCAAACTTAGCCAAAAATTAAGACACCTTACAGGTGTATCCTTTGAGTGTTTTTATGTGTAACATCAAATCTTGATACCTACTTGAAGTTTTAAGTGTTTAAAAAGGTCTGTCACTTGAATTTTCTTTAAACCCCCGATTTTTATCCAATGATTTTCCTTTGGCTCAGCATCATCTTTAACTATACTACTACTATAAACCTTAAGCAATTTGCTAATTTTTAAAGCAATACAGTATGTTGGTGTTATATTTTTAAGCTGTTAATTGTATGTTTCTCCTTGAGAAAGATGATTGTGAGCTTAGCCAAAAATTAAAACACCTTAAAGATGTATCCTTTGGATGTTTTTCTTCGTATCATTTACCCAGTGGTAGGGGTGTTCAAACCTTGAAACTTCGAGTTAAGTTCGAGTTCCAGTTCGTTCATGTAAACTCGACTTGATCTGAAAACTTCAAACTCGAATTTTTCGAGCTTCGAGTTTCAATGAGTTAAAAAATAATTTTCATTATCTTCGATAAATAACATTAAAACTTGCCATCTTTACTTATATTCTAAGGAATTAATGCCTTCGCAAACTGTGGAGTATGTTGTGTAGTTAAGAGTTATAACGGTGGAAATCGCCTAAAGTGCCGATATATTTCCATCTCAGATGACATCAGCAAGTGCAAACGAAAATTTACTTTCGTAAGAAGCTTAAATGAAGTCGTGTCGTGCGTACTGTTTTTGATATAGGAAAAAAAACTGATGTAATTGGTTTAGCATATGTATGGTAATTATAAGAACCTACAACATCATCTTCAAAACTCGAACTCGACTCGAAACTCGATACTCTACCCCTCAAAACGCGACTCGACGTGAAAATGTTGAGCTCGCACACCCCTACGGCCGATGGCACACGCATGAATCTTGTCTGGGAAAAGAGGGAATTGGAATTCAAAGTGGGGTCCGAGAATAAGGCGAGGTTTAGGGTGAAGGGGGAAACGAGCTCTGCGTTTCCTGCGGCCAAGTAAAACAACTTCTCAGCAATTACAGTGCCTTTGAAACGTTAACAAAAAGCCAATTTTCACCTTTTTTCACTGGAAATAAAGGTAATTATTTGGAAACTTTACTTTCACGCTATCGATCTAATTCATCTACCGGTCGAATACTTTCGCCGCTGTAGCTCTGAAAATCATAACGAAAACCTGCGGAAACGCGAGTTCGTTGAGGACAGTTTATAACAAAGTAGTGCGTAAAAACACAAGTGTACAATTCTAGGCTACAAGTTTAGCGATAATCTAAAACCGATAGAAAGTTTAAAATGGAGCTGGCACCATGTAGATCGAACATAAACTGTCTGGAGGCTTAGGTCGACATGTGTACACACAGCTGCATAGCTACAGAGTGGCAAGGGTGCCAGAATTCCACCGGCCCCCTGCCTCAGGCTCCCAAAAGAAAGAAAAATATTTACATTTAAAAAAGACTGTAAAAGCAACAGGATTAGCAAGGTGAGTTTTCTTTTCGTTGAGCTGTCAAGAACGAATGGGGTGTAGCCTGTTTTTAGATCCGATGACCATGCAGGCTGAACTGACTGGAGTACACACCCCATGGAGGTTGCAACTGTAGTATTAGTAAAACAAGTAAAAGGTGTTAAACTTGTGAGAAAAGTTGTTGGCATGCCATTTTCACACAAATTCTGTACCTTTTATATTTTTTACAATACTGCAGTTGTAACTTCCGTGGGATGTGTATACATGTCGGCCGAAGCCTCCAGACAGTTTATGATCCAGCTATACGCCGCCAGTTCCGTTTGAAACTTTATAAATGGTTTTAGATTATTGCTATACTTAGCTTAGACTTGTACAGGTGTGTTTTTATGAACTACTTTGTTATAAAGTGTCTTTGACGAAGTTCGCATTTTGGGCCAAGCTGTAACATTTTCGTTTTTCATCTTACTACTCTTGAAAAAAAACTAATGTGATGGAGCTGAAAATTTGGAGTAAATTGGTTTGTGTACTGGTAAATACTGGCTGCAGTGCCGATTACAGCTATTGCACATTCTTTGATGTTTCCATACATCATTTTTTTTTCATTACTCCGTGCTTTTAACTTTTTGTTTAACGTAAGACTTAAAAGACTAACTCTCTCTTTTTCCTTTGATTATATATTTCCAGATCCCAGGTACCAATCGAGATCCTACGCTGATCCCGATCGCAGTTTCGTCTCCATGCCCCTGAAATCCGTACAAGCGTTCGTTTTAAAATATTGGAAGGATGACAACAAAAGTTGCGATCAACAACAACCGCCACAACAACAACAACAGCAGGCACAAGAACTGTCAACAATATGCTAATCAAAGTGAATATGAGACAAAAAAAAGACTTTTTTGCCAATAAGATGGCAGCTGTACACAAACAAAAACAATTCAAACAACAGGGTGATTTTTCTTGAAGAAGAAATAATATATATGTATAAATTTATTTATGAACTCTTGTTATGTATAGCAAACCACCCACTTCAAGCGTGGTTTCATATCTCCATGTTAATGTTTGACAACAATACACATATATGTCCCATTAATTCCAGTAGCTTTTTTAAAGTACCCAAGAATGACACTGTGATTGTGACTATTGGTTAGCCGTAGCAGGGTTCCGGTATTTTTTCACATTCTTAATTTCCGTTACACTTCCAGATTTTCATAGTGCATTGCTTTTTTTTAGAATAAGTGCACGCTTAAGACGTAGTTGGCACGACCAGAGTGCGGCAATTTTTGGAGGGTGACTGTATCAGGGCCACACCTACAATTTTTCCTGGAAAGCAACTGATAATTTTGACACCCATCCCTTGAAATAAATAAATAAATAAAAGGTTACAACCATTTTTTGAGTGCTTTGGCTTCGGATAGAAAAAAAATGTAAAAGAAAAATCATAATAACAAAAAATTCTTTGGTTTTTACATCCTATTTAGCCTTCTTTGGAGGGGCAGCTTCCTTCCCCCCATCCCGGCTAGCAACATTCCTGGATCATGATTGGCGACATTGCCACTTTTGTATTACACAAACATACAACAAATCGTCACTGTGCCCCGGCCACGGTGGTTCATGGCCAGTTCAGACTGCAATGACGAACGAACGACCGACAACAAATGGCAGCCCTGAATATCCCTTCTCCCTGTCCCACTGCCAGATCAGTGACCGATGCTGCTGAATGGGGTCACTAACGATGCGGCCAAACCACTCGTCAGTTTTGCTTCTATATTCATTTTACTGTTAAAGCCCGTTGGTCTTCGGGCTACGGTTGGGTGCGCAAGGGTAGCATTCTGGGCCGTTAAGACGACCAGTCACCAATGAATAACGCATTTTTTGTAGGTGGTTCAGTGTAACCATCACGTTGAAGATACGACCGCACAGCAAACAACCTAAATCAGAGCTTCGCAGTTGTTTTCTGCTGCCACCTTCTTGATTTTCTTTTAACCAGATTTACAGCGCTTGCCAGCTATTGGTTGGTCTGCATGTAACGTCAGTCTGACACCAAAAAATACACATTTCAAATTGCTCCACCCGACAACGACTGAGGTTTGGTTCCCATAGCGACAGTTGCTGTCATTGTTGTTACAGTCAGAATGGAATCAGGGTCACAATCTTGTCCCTTTTGAGAAAAATTTGTTCTGCCTTCTGCCTAGCAGGATTATTATTTTTTTCTATCCTACATATTTTTCGTCAGTAAATTAAAACATTATGAAAGCCAGGGCCAACCTTTCCTCATTTTAGTAGGATCAAGCCAATAACCATTCAGGCAAGCTTGGCAGATCCGTCTGTAAGGGCACCAAAGACTAGGTTTGTGTCAATATTTGTTTCTTTAAAATAAAAAGAATTTTATAAAGAAAAAGAACTTCCTGGCCTACGGCAACAACAGTCAACTCGAAGAATTCATCCATTCTGTTAAGAGAAATTTTAAGAAGTCCTGATTTTCATACGATCACAGCGTAGTAATAAAAGCAGCTGGTTTAACCTAAGAAGGTTATGTATGATGCTGTTTCGATTCTAGGCATCACCATTTTTTTTTTTTTTAGTTTCTTTTATAGCTACGGTTTTGCAGACCGAGAGAATCAAATGATAAGTTCAACCCCAGAGTAAGCACACACTGAATCACTTCTGCGCTCCGTCTTCATGAACTCCCGGTGACAAAGATCCTCTAACGCAAACGCATCAAATAATGTTAACCAAAAGTTGTTAAACAATTTTTGTTTATTTTTTTATTTCTTTCTTCTTCATTAGGATTTTAAAATGTATATTTAATCTAGGATTATTAGGTGCTTGGGAGGACACGACTTTCTAACAGACGGCTGTGTTCCTCAGTTGTATACTTCACCTGAGAGGGCTCGTGGTGCAACAATCACTATTGAAAGTGATAGAATGCGTAGGCGACTTTGCATGTCGGCAGATGTTGATAGTAAAAGCCGTCACTAGAGGGCCACTGGCTGTGACCATTAAGACCCAAGCATGAGTAGTTGCCCTCATTCATTCAAACTTCGGCTAGTCTAAAAGAGCCTCTCATAGACAAACCGTTCGTTTAGGATGTAAATTCATTATGGGGGCCATTCCTTTGTTTCCTCTTCCAGTAATCAGTATGAACAATGTTATAAGTTACTGATCCTAGCTGATAATATCAAAGTGAGCAGGTATCCATTTGAAGATCTGATCTGGTGTGTTCATGAGGTTGTTACGAGTGCGCAAAACTGCTTCACATGCCGTTGATAAATCCATCACCAAGAATGATGCAGTCTCCCAATTTACACCTAACAATCCTACGTTAACCATTTTTTTCCGCCGAGGGAACCTCCGTTGAATTACGTTTACTTATGCAAAAAGTTCCTTTGGTGTCTTACAAAACCATGAGACATCGAAAAAGTGGTAAATAGTGATGTGTTACGAAAAACGCCGCCATTCTAATTCCCCTTCACGGCAAAAAATATCAGAGGGAACATGTATTACAACTTTGACAAGCGACAGTGACGTAACCCCAATTATAGTAATAGTAGGCTGTTAGTCTACACTCATACTAATATGTCAGCTAATGATTGCTCTTTGAGCCTGACAATTAATGTCATTCATGCCAGTACTTGCTAACCACTTCCAGCATCTTTGGTTTCAGTAGGTAATACAAGGAACAATGTCAGTTCATTCGTTTTTCATTACATTGTTTATGTTTATAACTGAAAGTGACAGTAACTGCATTGCAATTGCTTGTAGGATTTGTGGCGACATGTCCTCTCCCACGCCCGGCAGGTCAAATGATAATTTACGCAGTTTAAAGCAATGATTCGCAATCTCTTGCCAAGAAGTGGAATTAAAATAGCAGCATAGTGCGAATCAAATCACTAAGCTTTAATAAAGTTAGAGCTTTGATGATTTACATGCAACATGTAATGAAAAATATTGATACATCTGTAGATTATTTGGAAGTACTGAATGGCCATTTGCCGTTTTTTTTCTGTGTGTAATGGCCGTATTAGATGCAAAGAAGACTACTGTATGTAAATTTAAACCATCAGAATTTCTCTTTAATGTCAGTGCAAACTGTGCAGATCACACAAATAGATCTTGTAAGGTAAGTTTGCGATTAGCGACACCTGAAGCTTATGAAGTTCCGTTAAAGTGTCATTCACGTCAATACTGTAGCCGTCTTATAATGAACAAACTGTGTCATATTTTCTTTTACACAGACAATTTTTTAACAGGCGGCCCCCTTACAGCAAACAACAAGTGAAGTAATGTCAATTTTTTTTTTACACAAAGGCCTCAGTGGCAGCTTCTTGTGTTATTTCTGCTTACCATTTTTGTCAACAAACTGACATTGCCGGTGAAGGTTTTATGTATGTCGCTCCCCGTTTTTATTGTTTTAATGGCATTTACAGAATGTAGAGAATGGCAATGTACAGAATGTTTACTTTGGATTTTAGTTATCATGGCCCACAAATAATAAAGGGGCAGATATATTGGTTCAATGTCTTATGCAATGTGAAGTTAGGGAACATTGCTGTCGGATTGGGATTTTCAACCTCTCACCCATCTTTGCCTTGAACATAAAACTAATGTGATTATATCTACTTTTTTTTTTATTAAACTACAAAATTTTATTTACGGGCAGTTTTATACCGTTTGGGTTAGTCTTTTTCATACATGTGTGAGGAAGTCGGTGACTTCTTCGTTGAACCATTTTGTAAATTGGTTCTTTTACAATACTGACAAAAAGCATTCTTTTTTGGTGTAGTTCTATCTTATGAATTTAAAGCGACGACCTATATAACTTAAAATTGTTCACTGTAAGAAGAAATGCCTCATTGAGTCTGACTACAATCTTGTTGCAAATATCTCAAAAAATTATAATCAAACAAGTTTTGATATACTTTGCATCATTAGGAAAAATCCTTTCATCAGATTTCAAAGTAATTGTGATCAAGATTTAATAATCGTGACAGAACTCGGCAGAAGCTCACAAAAGTTGTTTACACCCAATCCGGCACATGAGCCTTTTAGTTCTAAACACTATCCAATTTACGACTAGGCTGATCACATGAAATCAAACTATTATCAATTTTTGAGTTTCATTATAGAGAACCCTTTAATTTTCAGTGGCCTCTAGATGCATTTTTCGTTGTTATAAATGAATCTTTAAGCCTCCCGTTTTGCAGTTGCTACTTATATACTCTTTTTGCTAAAATATTCAGTACACAATATTTTGGTTATGTACAGTTTACAGCTTATCGTAAGTTATATTTCTTCTTTCAAATTTTTTGCGTCTTCAAATTGAGAAAAAGAAAATATTTCATGTTCCTTATTCTTTCAATCACTCTTTTCCACCAAACCAAAGGTAAAATACACTTTTCCTTCAGTCGGCTGACGACACTAACCAAAATGCTTTTGCATTACACGATTTTCCTCTTAAGTACGTATGTCATGAACGGATGGAAATAAAAAAAAAGTAAATCTGTAGTCAATAAAGTGTTTAGTGTATATTTATTTTTATGAGTGAAATAAAGTCATATTGTACTCGTATATTGTATTAGTCATATTGTACCTATTTGAATATCGCCGACTATACCTATTGAACGGGCAAAACAGGTAATTTGCACTTGTATAGGATGATAGGATTTATTAAACTTGAGATAACTAATACAGGGTTCATACTCATCCCTGACTATCCCTGATTTTCTGATTTATTTCTTCAAATATCCATGACCAAAACACTTTTTTTTTCCAATTACATAGAAGGCAGCTGCAAATATTTCTCAATTTTTTTTTATTTAAGAAATAGGACAAGAAAGCAGTAGCAAAGTGAGTGGAACTAACGAGAATTTAAAAACGAAATTCTAAAAATGAAAAATCTACATAAAAAAAGGTTCCACAAATAAAAACAGTTCATTTTAAAATTGAGTATCCCTGACTATCACTGACTTTTCACCAATTTTTCATATTTTCCATGACTTTCCCTGACCATATTTCATATCCCTGACTATCCCCGATTTTCCCTGAATTTCCAGGTTGGTATGAACCGTGTAATAAATAAAAACAACAATTTACACATCTGTGGAAGGTTTCCGGCATGGCTGTGAGCGACTGGTACCATACCTAAAATGCAGAGGGGGGGGGGGGGTAAAAGTAGATTTTAAAGTGTTTTTCTTGTTGTCCCCTAAAACTAAGCTCATCTTTTGGGCTCACCTTTTGTTTTCCCCATCCTTCCACGAAAAAAAGCACTTGACTCACCATCTATTTTTTTCATCTTCCTACGAAACAAGTAACTCTTCAGGACTTTTCGTTGATTTTTATGTTTCGCCATCATCCTATGAAACAAAAAACTCTTAGGAGTCTTCCTTTATTTTCCTCACTGTCCACAATTTTAAAAAAAAAATCGTCGGATTCGCACTCTTTTTTTCTGCATCTTCCCACGAAACAAACTGATCTTCTATTTTTCCCATTATCCTACAGCTCTCCGGATTCTCCCTTTATTTTCCCCATCATCCTATGAAACAAAAAGCTCTTAGGTCTCCTTTATTTTTATTATCGTCCTACGAAACAGGTATCTCTTACTTCTTAAGTGCCTAGAGAGATTCAGAAGTTCCACAAGAAAAATGGCCATACTGGCAACCTTCCATCGATTAAACTAAGAGCATATGCCCTATGGAAGACCTTATCAGTGTAGAACTACATATAGTAATGCAGAAAAACAAGAAGATCCGTTTTTGGAGGGATGGGTGGGGGTACGGATTTGGAACTGTTCTCTGTACAGAATTTTACGATAATTCCACAGCCAAGCATACTGAAAGGTTTGTTCTGAGGAAGACAGCTTGTCAAGTGTAGTGTTTTATAAAGGATTTTGAAACCAGTAAACTAAATTTATATCTTACATTCTTACGATGGTTGCAAGTCTTAGATTTTTATGATTCTGTAATAGTCTCTCCAAACATTTTTTTTTTTGGTCGCCATCACTTTTATTGCCCTTTCCCTACAACAAATACAAGGTGGTCCACAAAAAACTAAGGACCCAAAATTTTCTCACTCCAAACTTTTTGTTAGCACCCTCCAGAACCGTAAAGGGCCTTTTAAAACTACCCATTCTATTAGATGTCATCTGACCCTTTACAGCTCTGGAGGGTGCTCACAAAAAAGGTTTAGACGAGAAAATTTTTAGTCATCGGTTTTTGTGGACCACCCTGTATGTGAAAACTTACTGCTAACGAAAGTATTCACGAAAGAATCAGATGGACGGACAAAATTAATTTTAACAAAGAATTAAGACTTATTTCCTAGTAATCCAGCTACCGATATCCGATTTCAGGTTTTTGTAAGCTAAGACCAGGTACCACTTCCCATTCCAGCTGGGTTAGTGTTAAACTGACGCAGGCAAAGAGCAGTATAGTCCTTTCAACTGTTTTTATTTTACCGATAAATCGTTACACCCATTCCTGGCTTCATTACACAAATTGCTAGAATTACTCAGCATTTCAGCCATATTTCTACATAACGAACCTGCCAAACTCAGTGACATTAAATGTTTGTATAGGAGTGAAACGTCTTTGTTTATTACGGTGGCACCATACTGACACCGGCAAAGCAGCCCATCCAAACACTGCCAAACACTGCCAAACTTGTCTGTTCTCACTAACCACTTCATTCCAAACTCCTCCAGAAAAAAGCATAGAAACAGCCAAATCAAGATTATCAAATTATGTAATTTGGAGAAACTAGGCATTAAAAAACTTGTGGCATTGCTAGTTGTGTACAGGTCTTATTTTCAGAATTATTCTACCTAAATTTTCGTAGAAACAACCTTTACCGAATTTCTGTGTACCAAGACATAGAAACATGGACGACATGCTGGACGATGGAACCCTTGATGCTTCGTCCAGGTAAAAATTAGTTTCACACAGTATAAGCTCCGTCATGCCAGCACACGACATTTGGGTTGGATGACAGACATGATGGACAAAACAATATATTTTGGCAGCGCTTTTATA
The DNA here is from genome assembly GCA_023313725.1 of Lithobius niger. Taxonomy (NCBI): domain Eukaryota; kingdom Metazoa; phylum Arthropoda; class Chilopoda; order Lithobiomorpha; family Lithobiidae; genus Lithobius; species Lithobius niger. The sequence goes on from JAHWFP010096924.1 coordinate 18,656, forward strand.
GTTCCCTTTTTCAGAATGACCATCTGTTGTAAAATGATTTCACATTAAATATGTGTCTCGTCAAATGTGTGGGCGATGTGGGTAAGTGGTGGTCGAGTTCAGCCTGGTTGCATGAAAAAGTCACATAGACTGGCAAGGGGACCCTGTCCGGTATGTGGTAGCCACAGTAGAGTGACAGATTACCAACCTACTTCATCAGCTGTGGGATCCACTCTGGAAATTACCTAGGTCTTTATGATGATAGGAGGTTTCCCAGTTCGAATATCCAGTTTTTTCCCCTTTCCCTTTCTAGACTTCTTTCACCTTCTTAAGCCGAATACCCTGGTTTTGCCTTTCTATTACTAAACTTCTTCCACATTCTGAAACCGAATACCCAGGTTTTCCCCTTTCCTTACTACTTCTTTCATGTTCTGAAACCGAATATCCAGTTTTTCCCTTTTCTGTACTAGACTTCTTTCACCTTCTGAAACTGAATACCCAGGTTTTTCCATTGCCTTACTAGACTTCTTTCACCTTATGGACCAAATACCCAGGTTTTTCCCATTCCTTTACTAGACTTTCTTGCACCTTCTGAAACCGAAAACCCTGGTTTTACACTTTCCTTACTCAAATTCTTCAGCTTCTGAAATGGAATACCCAGGTATTCCACTTCCTTTACTACACTTCTTTCACCTTCTAACACTGAATACTCTTTCCCCCTTCTTTTAGCAGATTTTTTTCACCTTTTGAAACTGAGTAACACACCCTCACCCTCTGGACCAAATACCAAAGTTTCCCCCTTCCATTGCTAGATTTCTTTCCTTCTGAACCCAAATAACCAGGTTTCCCCTTCCTCCTTACTATACTTCTGTCATCTTCTGAACCGAATACCCAAGTTTTTAAAACCGATATCCTGAATTTTTTCTCGTTTTTATATTGGTAATGAATCATTGTTCCCTACAAGTTTCTAATTTGTTCTCACAGTGTGTGATGCAAACTTAATTAGTTAGAAGTTGAATAACCTTGAAGCATTTATCAAGATCATACTTTTTCAATTAATGGTGCTTCCTCCTCGCATCACCCAGGCTTTATGACTCATAGGTTAGCACCTCAAGCCATCCAACTGGATCATAACTGGATATAGCATACGCCTTAACGTAGTTTGAAGGTCAATGCAAAGAGCAACTGTTGATTTATTATGCGGGAGGTGCTGGAAAATAAATTTTTGTCATTACTAGCTTTTTTGATTTACTATAAGTGTGGCACAATTATCGACAATATAGCGATAAAACTGTTGTCAATTATCTTATCGTACTTTACTGACGTATCGAATCATTGACTTATTTCGTTAAGTCAAATGCATAATTCTTCAAACTTAGGAAAAATTTGTGAGCAGAAGAGGGTAGCCAACACGAAGGTGCCTACTGACTGGCTGAATTGAGCTCACAAAACGTAAATACCAACTACAAAGCTTTAATTTTCAATCCACTTATGAAGATCTTGACCACAATAAAACTAAAAAAAACATATGAGTGCAACTTCATCTGCCATCTTGGAAGTGACAATCGTTGCGATCGTATCCAACAGGCCAACAGCTACCAGGTTTTACTGCGTTATTGACACTGCGTTCAGCCTCCAAATTTGTTTTATAGCGCAGTAGGTCGATAGTTTCCAAAACATTATCGGGACAAAAACTATTGCGTTATCATGCGATGTACTATGTTACAAATTTGATATTCCTGACTTAATGTTTTACATGAAAATGGATTTCTTACTTACGAATAAACACGTACTCCAACGAAAAACAAAACAAAATTTATTCATACTAAATACAAGCAGTTTATTCTGAAATTATGTACAATGAACGACCGGATAATCCAACTTAAATTCTAAAAAGATTTACCAAAGCCTCCTTTAAGTCACTTGGGGAATATTAGTTAGTTGTCAACAACAAACTTTAATAATACATTTTGAGAATCTTTACCTAAAATTGAAATTAACTAATTATTGAACTAACGTAGTATTATTCTATAAAACTCTATGGTGGAGCCGGTAACTGGGTTATCTACAAGGGGCACTGGAGAGAAAAAAGAAGGGCGACTTACAATAGCCAATGCTACTAGACTGGATTTCTTAAGCCTACAACGCGCAATTTTTGTTGTTGGAGAAAATAACGTTTTTTTAAGCCTAAGAAATCCGCTCTCAATTCACTGTCTTGACTAGAAGTGCCGTTGTTTCCGTTACATTTTAATCTAGTGCACCTTGTAGCTATTACCTCCAAATGGTTTCTTGTAGCCAATATGACGTCACTTGACGCTGCTCTATTTACAGAATGCAAAAATGATCAGTCGAGTAAGCAGTACACAATTTGAAACAGCTTATCTCATAAGCCTTCCGGACGAAAAGCTTGAGAGTAGATTAGCTCTTGGAAACACCCTGACCAATGCTGAGACATACACTACACCTACTTTCTGTCATTCAACTACGCTAATTACAAACTTTGGCAGTTTGGGCAACATTCCATGTGATTGTATTGAAGGTGAAAAAATGTGAAAAAAATTGTGAAATGTGAAAAAATATACTGATATAACATTGTTTTTGCAGATTTCATGATTTACACATAATATATGCACTGGCACAGACTTTAAACAGAACTTGCACAGAACTTTTACTGAAAATGTTACAAGTACAATTCTAGTATACTAGCGGATATCTCATAAAGCGACGTCTGGGTATCTTAAAAACTTGGACGAAAAGTGACACATGGTCCAAACCCAGATGATCTATGAACCATTTTTACAGTACGATACTAGCAGGTTTAGAAATTTAGGTACTACACAACACACAGTACATTCATAATATCATGGAAAGTTGTAATTGTTTCCAAATGGCTTCAGGTCATGTGAAAGGAAAAATAAATGGCTTCAGGTCATGGACTTAAGAAAAATAAATAGCTCCAGGTCATGGACTTAAGAAAAATAAATATTTTGGTTGCTGTAACCCTAAAGACACTTCTCTCTCCTCCCTACCAACATTTTAGCCGGTTTTGTGAGCATGTCATTGACAAGTGAGTGATATCATCTTAAATCAGTAGTCTATATTTTGGGTTTAGCCCTGTAGGCCTACTAATCCGATAGCAAAGACGACGATACTGTACAAAAACTAAACAACAAAATGAAGAAAAAATAATATGTAAAATCAGGGTTGTCTTTTAAAAAATATATCTGCGTAGTAGGCTACTTCACTGATGAATAAAAGTAATCTTACCAACTAACTTTAGTTTTTATTTAAATGTTACGGTACCGAAACACTTTTTTTTAGGACTTCACAAACTATAGCAATGTGAAAGAAACTTAGCACAAAAGGATATTAACATCCCCAGCCACCAGCAAAATTGAAACTTTAGCAGGCATGAGAGGAGTTGCTTTGGGTTACATATCTGGAAAATGCCCAATTTGTACAGTTTTGGGTGTTTCAAAGTATTTTTCCGAGGTTTAAAAAGCTCAGCTCTAGACGAAATAAAAAGGAATAATCTCTTTACTTAATAAGGGAATAGTTAACATTAAATTCATCGCAATAACAAAGTTGGGTAAAAACACAGTCTATGCCAAATTAAGAATTAAACATAGGCCTACATGTGGGAAAACTGCCATGGAATTTTATTTGTTCCGTAATTCATTTTAGTATCAGCAGCAACCGCAGTATTAAGTCATTTTCAAAACCCAACAAAGTTTCAAGGTAGCATAAGCCAATTTTTGTTTTTAATAACCCTTTCCCATGCATTGTCAACCGTGTGACATTAGTCACTAAGAAAAAATGCACGCACCATAAGAAAAAGAAAAATCAAAACTCAGATGAAGAACTGCCTAGAGGATGGCATTGTTCAACAGGGAGCAGGGCATACGCAAAACTGGCCGAAGAATCACATGGTTTTAGTTCGGGGAAAAAGTAATCTGTTATCAGAATTTCGTAAAGATTACAGCAGCTTAGTAAAAAAAAAAAACGTAAAAACTTCTGAATTGTTGATAGTACACACGTGGAAAACGTTATCTGAAAATTGTCGTTGATAACAAACCAGTACATTTGCACGTTTTGCGTGGTCCATTTTATATCGAAGCTACTGAATTCTGGATGGTATGTTAAGATGTGATAATGTTTTTATTTTATTTTCCTGGTATTTGGTAACCTCGTCTGAACCATGAGTAGGGAGAGAAATTATATTCAGCCTTTAGCCCTCTTAAATACACGTTTTTTTTTTATCTATTATATGCATTTTCTAACTTTCAGAACTTCGTAGACATTTTCAAGTTTTTAAAATGAGGACGACTTTTGGAACTTTGGACACAAATTTGTCAAACTTTCACTTTCCATAGAAAAACTTATAAATCCAGAAATGTTACACTTAGTTGCTCTACACTTTTCATTTTGCTACAAGAATTTACTTTTTTTACCTCACCTCTCCTCCACCCGACCTGCATTACATTTTTATTATAATAAGCAAATAACAATAAATCAACGTACACAATCTTTTTCATTTTACAGGATAATTCCAGTTTTTCAAAGACCCTATGATTCAGCTTTATGGAGTAAAACTTGTTGAACCTGAAGCTTCAAAAGCTCTGATTCCGGTAATAATGTGCAGTGTCAATTTTCTTCTGAAATCCGTCATGGATATTTTTAATTTAGTTCTCCAAGGAATTAGTATCCGGCAGAATTAGTAGCAGGAGGACGAAACATACTATCTACGAACTTTTCATTTTTTATTTCACTCAGAAGTAGATAACATACTTTATTCAGAGATAGATAATGCTTGTCTCAGAGAGCAAACACCGTCTATTTTTGACAAATATTCCAGTGCTTCACCAAATATTCTGCCAAGCAATGCCGTAAGTAAGTAACATTTGGAGCAGCACAGAGATAACAAAATTTGCAAGTTGGGAGGCCCCGACTGCACGAGAAGTCAATTAGCACTCACCGTTACAAAGGAATACATATTGAAAAAGGAGGTGCGGGCATCGGTTCCCACAAAGAGAATGACCGCGTATTACGTACACGATTTGACTGGGAAAAAAGGAAACAAGTGCCAATTTTATTTTAGAAAAACAGTGATAAAAAGAAGCCAAGCAGGGAAATAATGTAAGCCTGTGAGCTTTACTTAAGGGCACCTTGATTAAGCCTAAATTCTATTTACAAAAGGCCAGCTAGCTAACAACGTAATCATGCTACAAGAAGTGGCGCCCAAAATAATTTCGCAGTCTTATCAAACTGCCCTCGCTCCTCAACTCCATTCAAGCCAAATCACTTGCTCATGTTGAACGATGAGAAAAATTGTGAGCATCACGTTTTGTGTGTAGAACGCATGTCATGTCGTATCCAGTTATTCAATACATGTATACCCTACGTGCTGATTCACATGTCTGTCGCACTACTCCAGTATTTTACTAAACCTGAGTAACAAAACGCGCCAGTGCATATCAGACAAGTTGCTGCCAAGTTGTTTACAACAACGTCGTTCTGATTGGTTGCAGGATAGCAAGGCTACCAAGTGAGATACATCGAAGCTAAGCAGAAGAGCAGGAGATGGACAACCTTTGCTTAGCATGGTCTCGCTTTATCGCGTAAATGGAATTTACTATGCTAGTCCACGATTTGCAGCTTTGGTCGCACTAGGCTAGCTAGCTGTTCCTGTTTGGTCTCGCGTAAGTAGAATTTTAAAATAATTAGAGCCTTCCCAAAAGCACATAGTGTGAAACTATATAAGTCCATACCAAAACCAGTATGCATGTCTCACGTCGACAGCTAAGTTGCCCGAGCCGCAGGAAAAAAAAAACCGACCACCTCTTAGAAGCTGATGCTTAACCATGCTAAAACAATTAGCTTTGAAGTTGATGTGCCTTAGGAAGGTATGACGTCTAACCATCCCAATAATGTGCGAGTACCGCAATGACAACACAACAGCTGAACCACAATAAGCTGCACATAATCAGGTTGGTAATTAAAACCAAGGAGAAAAAATCACTACTGGACCACAAGGTCAACATTCTGGGAGTAATTTTGGCACCGCTTCAGTTTTGAAACCCTTTTATCTAGTGAGAGTTTAAAGTTTAAGACTAAACCTTTCCTTTCCATTTTTTTTTGCTTAACACGCCAGATGTGTGACAGTGAATGAACAAATAGAAGTCTTTTTTTTAAATGATTTCTACAAAAAAATAAAAGCTAATTTTGTGTTTGTGGGGAGGGGGGGGGAGGGGGGCAGCACTACTTTTGGCAGTTTCCAAGAGGCAGTTATTCCCACCATCCCAGCATGGCCTTCGATAGAAGAGCACGCATGTTGGGAGTTAGAATTAGTCCAAAACTTTATTGACATTTTTATAACAATAATTAAAAGCGTGATGAGGCTTGTTGAATGCCTTTTTCCAACTATAATTCTGTTCACACAAAATACTTTCGGCCTTACGAGACCATTTCCTGAAACGAACAGCTTTTGGTTACCACGGCAAACATTGAACAACATTGTGTATGTATTTTAGAGCGACGATTCTACATCATTTGATTCCTCAAAAAAGATGAGCTTTCGCCCACTCTCAGTGACCTTTCCCAGTTTGCACATCTGCCTCAAGTCGAGGTAAATGTGTAAACCGGGGTAAGTCACCGAGACTGGCAGTAAGCACAGCCATCTGAGAAAGAGGACAAACGGAAAGTCACATAAACAATAAGAAAGAGTGTGGCGACAGCCTCAACTCCAGAAAAAAAGTAACTGAAAGAAAAGACAAAAACAATATGCTTCACAGACCAACGCAACACCTGAATAACAACTTTTATCTGAAACCCATCGCCATATGATGTACCAAGCATCAATGTGCGATGGCGTCAAGGTGAAGGTAGAAGAAAGAAAAAGAAAATTGGGAAGAAGAGAGACAGACACTTCAGCAAAACAATGAGTCGTGCCAAAAATTTCGTTGAAAACCAGTAAAGCAGCTAGTCCTAACCAAGAACGAGAAAGTGGAACCTACTACGCGAAATACAGTGAGGATGGTAATAAAATTCCATACGTAATCAACGAACTGCCGCCCAGAAATTTGTTCCATCTCCATTTCACCCTATTCCCCAGTAGGGCACGCTCTGGTCACACGGGAACGATGGGGCCAGGAAATGATCGTGAAGTCAAGAGAGGAGCATGATGAACAGAAGAACCTCTTGACCGTTCAGGGCAGGGAAACATGGTGTATACTTATCCCAGACATACTTTCATTCGATCATGAAATTAGTGATGCAATCATGGAACGAGCACATCACAATATGGACCGAGAAGAAACTAATCGAGCTGACGGAAGTCAACGAATTGAAAACGACGGGAAGGGAAATGAAGAAATATGTGGAATTAACAAAAAAAGAGAAGAAGGAAGCGGGAGAGACGCACGAATACACATTAAGAGCATGAATGCACAGTCAAATCCATTCTTGGGGAAAATCTTAGAGGTGCAAGTTTGTGTGGCGCGACTTTCCGCATGGACACGTTGGAAGAGACGTAAATATATTCATACTGGAGAGAAGGTATATGGTGTGACGTGGCATTTCCACCAACACACACTGAACTGTAGCCTTGTTAGCATTGTCCAACACACACCGAAGAGAAACTTTTTAAAACTTTGTATTATTGCTTTAACAATACATAATTCGAATTCATTCTGAAGGGAAACTCTAATGTCAATTGTGTGGTGCTGTGTGTTAAATGTTAACGAAGGAACATGCGCGTTAAACTGACAAAGAAGCCTTTTAAGTTAATTTTGTTTTGATTAATATCCCACGTAGGTTTACTGTAGCAGTCCAACAAATCTTGCCCTTACAAAAAAATACTACAGTTTTTCCCATGAAAACTGCACTTTACTGCAGTTTTTACTCTTTTAACTGCAGTTCTCTTACGGAACTGCAGTTTCAGTGACAAAGAGCAGTTTTCAACTGCAGTTATTGTAGACTGTAACTGTAGTTCCACTGCACAACTGCAGTTTTCAACTGCATTTCTTGTAGATTGGAACTGCAGTTCAATTAAAGAACTGCAGTTTTTGTGTAAACTGCAGTTTTCAAGTGCATTACTTGAAAATTTTAACTTCTGAGACAAAGTGCAATTTTCAATTGCAGTTCTTGTAGATTATAACTACAGTTTCACTACACAACTGCAGTTTGTGTGAAAAACTGCAGTTTTCAACTGAAGTTCTTATAGACTGGCACTGCATTTCCATTCATAACTGTAGTTTTGTGTAAACTGCAGTTATTAAGTGCAGTACTTGAAAATTGTAACTGCAGTTATATGAGAGAACTGCAGTTTCTATGAGGAAGTGGAATTTGTGTAGAAAACTGCAGTTTTCAACCGAATTTCTTATAAACTGGAACTGTAATTCCATTACGGAACTGCAGTTTTTGTGTAAACTGCAGTCTTTTCAAGTGCAGTACTTAAGCATTTTAACTGCAGTTCTATGACAGAACTGCAGTTTCAGTGACGAAGTGCCCTTTTCAATTGCAGTTCTTGTAGACTAACTACAGTGCCACTACAAAACTGGAGTTTTTAACTCATGTTCTTGTAGACTGGAACTACAGTTTCATTACAGAACTGCAGTTTTAAAGTGCATTTCTCGTAGACTGGAACTACGAATGCCTGTGTCATTCTGTGTCAGAGTGCAGTAATCAGCAGCAGTTCTCGTACATTGTAACTGCAATTCACTACACAACTGCAGTTTGTGTGGAAAACGTCTTATAGACTGGAACTGCAGTTCCATTAGAACATACGTGCAGTTTTTGTTAAAACTACAGTTTTCAGGTGTAGTTCTTGTATACTGGAACTGCAGTTTCATTCTAGAAGTGCAGTTTCTGAATCAGAATCCTATATTCAAAACTAGCCGTCGTAAACAATAGCAGCAGTTTATATATATATATATATAGACATTGTTCTACTGCTGCAAATCTTGTAGATTGTGATAGCAGCTTACAAGTTAAACTGTAGTTTTCAGTTGCGATGAAAATGCAGTTTAATACAGTTACTGGTTTTAAATGAGGTTATTGTGGATGGTAACTTCAGTTATGAAGAGAAGAAACTATATGAAGGAGCATATTTAACAAATTTTCCAATTTGACCATTCATGCTGCAGTAGTCCCTGCCTCACCATCACTTTTATGAGGTTCTACTAATCGACTTTGGAAAACAGTTGCTGACCAAGATTGCATGTACCCAAATCCTCTTCCAACCCACTCAATGCCTATTTAAAACTACAATTTAACATCAATTTTTTTTTTAAAGCAGATGTACCATTGTAATCTACAAGGGCCGTTTCACTTTTAAATGACTCTTTAATGAGCTTTTCTACCCGCTAGTAAACTACAGTTTTACACAGAAACTGCAATTCCAAACCACATGCAACTGAATTTTAAAGATACTTATAAATAGTTTTTAATCCTAATAATTACAATTCTTTAACTGATTTAATGAACTGATTGTTTATGTTAAGGAGGTAACTGGCTATGTAGCTTATTGATAATCCTGTCTCAGATCACTAATCATTAGACATTAGATTTAGCTACTTCTATATTAGACCAGACGCAACTTAAAACTTTCAACTGATTTAATTATTATTAAAAAGTATTTAAAGTATTTTTTTAATTCAGGTTTCTGTGGATTGGAACTGCAGTTATTACAAAAAACTGCAGTTTTTACATAAACCTGCAGTTTACTAGCAGTAGGAATTGCTGTTAAATTTAAAGTTTTAAACACTTCCTAAATTATGATGAAGTTTTAATTAAATGTAATGGAGTTCGCAAAGTTCAGAACAAAAGAGGCCATTTGATTGTTTAAAATAAAGATCAGCACTGCTTTATTTTAGCAGTTATAATTAAAGTACGAATACTACAACCATACTTATTAACTTTAACGAGAGAGTACGTATATAAGTGAGTAGGTATATAAGTCAGTATAATACTTTAATTGTCCAGTCAAATTAGCTTTTTTGTGGGAACAAATTCCCATTAAGCTGAAAATCGGTACATAACCCCTATACGTCATACTAACCAACATACTAAAAGTCCCCAACATTCCGACTTGAGCCTTCGCCGCCATCTTGGAAAAATGGCCAAAAGTCACTTCCGGTTTAGGGTTTTCGTCCATTATCTTGTCTCCCGTTAATTTTACGGCAGTAATACATAGGACCAAAGTTGTAGAACATAAAATTTTCGACAAAAGTCATATCTGGTGAAAATTTCGAAAAACCTATAGTTTTACAAGAAATTAGTGGTTTAATTGTACACAGCCAAAATAGAATGTTAGCGTTTTTCGCTCATAACGGTTTTAAATTGTACA
>JAHWFP010096929.1:4641-19238 GCA_023313725.1 Lithobius niger
AAAGTTAATTTGATCACAAAAGTCTTATCGATAGCCTAAGAGACTACTTGATTATTACAAAAAAAAAAACTATTTTGAAATGGAAAAACATGTAAGAACTCTAAGGCCTACGAGCTGAACCAGATACAAATTACCGCTTTGGATAAATAATTTTGGGAAAATGTCTACAAAACATTTCTCCTTTCATTTTTAAATTAGATAATCGATGAAAAGTTATTTTCTATAGCCAACGAAATATGCATTACCTGCATTATATGCATTTCCCTTCTTTGGGATGCTTAAACCCTAGCGAAAGCTTGTTGGCTTCCCTGCCTAGCTCGTAGTTACTCGTGCAGACCTATAAAAGGGTCCGAGGCAGACCATGCTTCATCTTTCTTCCTCGAGCACCACCGCGTGTGGTTGTTCGTTCATCTCTCCAGCATAAAAAAAAAAACACGTTTCAGCGAACTTGGATCTCAACTGGCGCTGCTGCACCCTTTACACCTTTAATCGAAGGCAGGTAATGTACATTTTGTTTGGTTATAGAAACATCAAAATACCAGGGCAACCTGGTTGATTTTTCTTTCTATTGGCTATACGAAAACATACGTTACCTTGGGCGAATCTGGGGCCGTATGAACTGCCTGTGACTCGAATCCCTATCCCCCCCCCCTCAAGCTAATGATCCCCCTTTCGAAGTAGCCCCCTTTGTAATGATTAATTGTATTGTGTACTTCCGCGTTCTCTTTTCGTTAGGCTTATACCACTAATTAGGCCTAACGTCGTCGGATATTTCGCAAATTTAATAACTGGATATATTTGGACCTTCGGAGTTCGTTTTTCGGGTTTTGGGCGTTATGCCTATTTTTTAGGCCTATATTTCACTTTCACTGTTCAATAGAGCAGTGACATTTGCCGCCATATTGGCACCAGTATGAGTTTTGGAGGGCATAACTACAAGGTGCACTACATAAAAATGGAGGGAAAAACAACGGAATAGCGGATTTCTTAGGCTTAAAATAACGTTTTCTCCAACAACAAAAATCGCGCGTTTTAGGTCTAAGAAATCACTCTTGACAGCATCGGCTTCAGTATGACGCCCTTCTGTTTTTCTCTGCAGTGCCCCTTGCAGCTAACCCATTAAGGCTCCAGCATAGAGTTATATACAATAATACTACCCCGTGTCACTGCTCTATTGTTGTCAACCATTTTACTTTATTTCAGAGCTTACAAGCCTACAATTCCGTTCGCTCTAATCTGAAACTATACCTGGCCTACTAAACAACTTACTTTGCAAGGGAGTAATAGTAAACGTCGTGCACCCCAAGTTTAAAGTTACTGTTAAAGCGATTGTTAGCATCTTGTAGGCGCCTGTTCATCACTTAGATAGCGTTGCCCATATTCTAAACACAGCATCCACGTTCCAGATTCTCCGTCATCCAATAGGCTGATGTGGGTCACGTGATCTCGTTTTAGTTATGAAAATTCGCGGCGCTGCTGCGAAGTGTTGTTCCTTTTTTTTTAATTTACCGCTATTTTCTTTCTATAGGGCAGTGACACGACGTAGTATTATTGTGTATAAAACTCTATGGTGGAGCCAGTAACTGGGTTATCTGCAAGGAGCACTGGAGGGAGAGAGGAAGATCGTCGTATTGAAGCCAATGCTATTAGACTGGATTTCTTAAGACTATAACGCGCGATTTTTGTTGTTGGAGAAAACAACGTTCTTTTAAGCCTAAGAAATCCGCTCTCAAAGCAATGTCTTGACTAGAAGTGCCGTTTTTTTCCGTTACATTTTAATCAAGTGCACCTTGTAGCTATTACCTCCAAATGGTGTCTCGCAGCCAATATGACGTTACTTGACGCTGCTCTATTGCGAGTTGAATAGGTGAAAAGGCTCCTTTAACTCTTCTTCCTCGGTCTTCTTGATTTCTACGATCTTATTATGCAGATTGATATGTATCTCAAGACACAGCTCTCTAAAACGAAAAAAAATGACCGAGTCGAAATCGGTATTTCTGTGAACCACGACACATTTATGACTTCACCACTACGCCCTCTTCATTCATCATGCAATATTGTGATTGGTTCCTCGAGGCGGGCGGCCGCCATTTTGGACTCGTTGCTAGGTTTTGGCGAATGGAGAATGTCACTCTACGTGTCACTAAAGGCGGGAGAGTTGGGGAAGGACGAAAATTAAAATGGCGGTTTTCGATGTGGAACGCCATTTCCATCCCCCCCTCTTTCCCTGCTTCCCACTTCTGGATGCATTTTAGTCATATGGATATATACACCAGATCTAGACGGGGGCATTCATCCATGTCAGCACCGGCAGTCACTCACTCATTGTAATATGCAATGACGACGTAGCTTAGAGATAAAAGAGTAGGCACCGACTGCTTTGATGACGCACTTCCGCTCAATCCACCTTCCTTCCGTCGGCCATATTGGTGGCGCGAGTGTAAATCAATTGATGTAGAGAGGGGATTTCCGCTAATCCAGCTCTCAGCACGAGCAATGCGTTCCCATTCTTCCGCCCCCATCATTTTCGGCCGTCGTCATCAATACACCCTCCACCCCTCTCCCCCCAATTCCCTCCTCCTCTCCGGACCTCGAAAGCTACGGCGCCACCTGGCGTGAAATTGACTCCGAAGTGGATCATGGTATATAGCGCCAACCACGTCGTCCTGTGCCGTATATATCCTAGCTGCAGCTAAAACCCTTAACCTCGCCCCTGAGCTAGCACGATGTATGGTAACTGCGCTCACTATTCAGGATTCACGGCGTAGCCAGATGTGATACTTCCGCTTTGAGACTATGGGATGGCAGCCGCCATTAAGATTGAACATGGTGCGCAAATTCAGTCGCAGTATAGAGCAGTGACATAACGTAGTATTATTGTATATAACTCTATGGTGGAGCCAGTAACTGGAATAGCTGCAAGGGGCACTGGAGGGAGAAAAGAAGGGCGTCTTACTGAAGCCAATGCTATTAGATTGGATTTCTTAAGCCTATAACGCGCGATTTTTTGTTGTTGGAGGAAACAACGTTTTTTTAAGCCTAAGAAAGCCGTTCTCAAAGCACTGTCTTGACTAGAAGTGCCGTTGTTTTCTCTTACATTTTTTATCTAGTGCCCCTTGTAGCTATACCCCCCCCCCCCCCCCAAGATGCTATCTCGTAGCCAATCATGACACGTCACTTGCCGCTGCTCTATACCGCCATATTGGCTACGAGGCTACATCTGGAGAGATAGCTACATGGGGCACCACCAGATTAAACTGGAGGTAAAAGCAACGGCACTTCTAGCCAAGCCAGTGCTTTGAAAGCTTGTTTCTTAGGCCTAAAACGGGCGATTTTTTTTCGATTTGTTGACAGTTGCTGGCATTTTTAGCAATTGGAATCTTTCCTTTTCCGATTTACAACCTCGCAGCATTGGCTTCAGTAAGATGCCCTTTTTTTTGCCCCTTCATGTTTATCCAGTGCCTCTTACAGCTAACACAGTTAATGGCTCCAGCATAGAGTTATACATAATATTATGACGTTATTGTCACTGATCCACAGGCAGCCATTATGAAATAAATATCACTTAAAAATTACGTTACAAAGACCTAGTAATTTGTTTCCGGCACTTCGTACCGGCATCCGGATAAACGCCCCTGATAACCCTCCCTCCCCCCAGAAAAAGTGCCCCCAACAAAACGCCCCCAGGAAAAAACACCCCCTTCTAAAAAAAAATTTCCAAGGAAAAAAACCGCCCCAGTCCCTTAAGCCACTTTGCACTTTTATAACGCTCTCTCCATCTGCATTTGAATTTGATTTATTTAAAAACTATTTGTTTTTCTTAAAAATTGACAAAACCTACTTAGATTAAAACTGAGTGTTTCCGCGAAGACAGTCGAGAATAACCCCACTTAAAAAAAATACAGTTTCCAAATACACCAAAACCACGAATCTAATTCAAATTATTGAAACTCTAATTAAGTTTGGATTGCAGACCATGCTTCGGTTGTTTTTATTTAACTTAAGGTCATTTTTGACAGTTTTTGACAGTTTTTCATTACGTATCTCAATTTTTGGCCATATTTTACACTACCTGGTGTTTGATGAACCGTCTGCAACAACATTGGGACAGTTTGCTTTCCCATGTGTTGACATAAAAGGCGCGTATCCCGTCTGTGTATTTTGCAAACACTGGCTACAAAAACGCTGCTTCGCTCACTCAATCATCGCTTCCCCTGACCAGGACCTCATTTACTTACATATGAATATAAACAGTAAAGAAATATGTCTTTGCGCAACAAATAAGTCCAACCCTTTATCCTGCCGGCTTTATTTTTTTTTGGGAGAGGCAGACAATAATAGTTTTCTATATTTAACCGAGTTTCACTAATCCTTTAATTTTAATCGACCACAACGGCAGAACCTTTAGCCAGCGGTTTAATATTAAAGTTGCGTGTACCTGAAGCATTGTTTAGCCATTAAAAGTAAGGTTTGCCCACAATATAGGGGTCGACCCGGTTCGCGTAGCTCTTGGCGTCTTAGTTGGACTTAGAAAATGTTGGGTCGTCAGTTTTTTGTGGACCACCCTGTTTAGATTACAGTTGTCATGCGAAGTCATATCGCAGTACAATCCGGGTTGTTTTTTTTTTAATAATTACTATTATAATCACTGGAATTCGCGCTGAACGTCTATATTATGAAACTGTCTCACGCCCTATTATGTGCTCGGCGTATCTTGAGTCCTGCGGCTGCGTCTTCCTGGAATGGGCGGCCTTAATCGACGGCCGCCATTGTTTTTGTAACCATCTTGGTTATCAGCAAGGCACTCTGCCACCAAAAACATACAATCGATTATCTGTGTTCGTTCTGGGGCGAACTCAAGATAGGCCGCGGATACTATAAGTCATTATTTGTATCCTCTACGATGTCCAGAGCGATCTGAGAAGCTTTTAGTTTTTGAAATCCCAGTTAACTTCCGGTAGACCGGGACTTGTACCTCGGTGCTAAAACGCTTCTCAGATCTCTCTGGACAACGTGAGTGATGCAAATAATGACTTCAAACGTGAGACAAGTTGTCAATAAAGACGTGCAGCGCGAGTTCCAGTGATGATAATAGCGCATAAATGTAAAAATTTAATAGCGCTCAATACAAGTACAGATTGTTCTACGATCGACTGGTTGCTGGAGGCTTGCGGATCTGGTCAAACCCCTGGAAAGAGGACCTTGGCAAAGTCCCCGCCAAGACTGCCGGCCAGGGTAGTGTGAGAGGGCTACCATGCTCCTTCAGCGGCTATGGGAACTGTTCTGGCCAATTCTGGACAATCTTTCGGCCCCTACGATGATCGGAGGTTTCTCGGATCGAATCCCCGGGTTGGCACCTCCCTTTACCAGACATTTCTTCTTCTCTAAAAGTCTGGTAATGTTCAAAATTGAGCCGGTTCAGCCATACAAGCATTAAGTTGCTTCGGCTGACTTAAGGCTCTGTTTCAGATGTAAGGATAGCGGACATACTGCACCTTACTGTACAAAGCATGTACTCCTGCATTTCAATCAATTTGTGACTTGGAACTGTACGCCTACACTTTCATGGTTGATAGAACTGGGAACTAATTACTGTGTCTGTTGTAGTCAATTGTATCTACTATACGGACAAATGCGGCAGAACTATTCCAATAGTTCTGCCGCATTTGTCCGTATAGTAGATACAATTGACTACAACAGACACAGTAATTAGTTCCCAGTTCTATCAACCATGAAAGTTCTATCAACCGTGAAAGTATCAACCATTAATTGGAGGGATTCGATTAACATAATAAATATAACTGGGTGTAAATAATTAGTCAGTAGCCTAGTTTGTTCAGGTTTATTGATGGCAATGCATAAATTAATGCTTTGCTGAATTTACACGGAAATGCGGCATGACAAAAGCCTTAAAATGAATAAGGATGATTGAATGAAATTGGGGGACCTCAAGTCAGGGTAAATTGCATAATGGCTTCCGAAAGCTCCAAAATCGAATGCAATCTTTGTCACAATGGTCGCAAGATTCGTGATATAGAGCAGTGACACGACGTAGTATTATTGTATATAACTCTATGCTGGAGCCTTAATGGGTTAGCTGCAAGGGGCACTGTGGAGAGAAACAGAAGGGCGTCATACTGAAGCCGATGCTGTGAAGAGTGATTTCTTAGACCTAAAACGCGCGATTTTTGTTGTTGGAGAAAACAACGTTATTTTAAGCTTAAGAAATCCGCTCTTCCGTTGTTTTTCCCTCCATTTTTATGTAGTTAGTGCACCTTGTAGTTATGCCCTCCAAAACCCGTACTGGTGCCAATATGGCGGCAAATGTCACTGCTCTATAGGTGAACGTGGCTTTAGCCCAAACTAGTTTGAGTTGTTACTGAAGAGATTTGCCAAAATCTAAGGTCATCAAGCAGGGCTCGACTGCAGTATTACGGGCCGGATTTTGGATTAAAAATGGCATACGTGACGGAGTTAGACAATATGGCCGCCGAAAGCGCCGCTGATGCGGTTAATTTGTCTTGTTGCCGCTTTCTGTCAACCGAGGGCGACACCTTCCGTACAAAAAAAAATGCTGCCACTCTTCCTCGAAATACTTTCTGGATAAACGAACATGTCGCTTTTTACTGAAAAGCTTTACGCACTCGAGAAATTTAATAGCTTTGTGGCAAAACGCTACACAACACAGGAACTTATTTATGTGTACGTGTAAGCTCTTTTCCGGGTGATTATTGGGATCAAGTTAGTAAAGTACTAAGCTTCGTGTCAGTTGCCGCTATTTGGCAGTAGATGGCGGGAATGTCTGTACAAAAATCCACCAATGTGATTTGCTTGGCCCATTCCCGAACGTACTTGGAAGAAATGAAATTAGCCCACTCCTGGTGGCCATTTTGTCTACCCCGGCCTAATATTGTAGGTCGGGCCGGATAATTTACTGGGCACGCATCAAGAACGCGCCAATGAGGGGATCTGTGTCTTAGGCCCAGTATTGCCACATGTACGATAATTATGGTAAACGTACCATTATTTTGTGCTCTGTACGATGTACGATAACGCTTGCACGGTAATGCAGAATTGTACGATTATTTTAAGATTAATGAATTTTTCCATTTTAAAATGTTTTTCAGTGGTTTTTTTTTTAAATCCTTTCTTCTATTATGCAAAAAAAAAACGTGTCTGGGGGAATCTAGGATTTGCTAATTATTGACAACCAGCAAACGCATCCGGTGGAGCCATGTAAATCATGTTGAACGTTTCGTAAGTAAGTAGTTGATTTTTATTTTTAAAGTCGTTTGTTGTTAAATTTTGCACATTTTTTGTACTATAATATTGCGTGTTGGTGCGGTATCTTTAAAAGTTCGATATTTTTCGTTAAAATACGATAATTTTTGACCGCTTGTACGATAACTACACCCTGGAAATCTGGCAACACTGCTTGGGCCGTTGACCTTACAATGCAGACGTGGCAGTGATGTGGCACCGTGTTGTTGCACGTCATTGAAGGGCTAATTGGGACAGGATGCTTAAAAGTTCCCTGTAATCTTTAGATTTTATTGTGCTTTGATAGGTTTTGGTTTGCTGATTTTATACCTTTATGGTACTTGAATCGTAACATTTTTGTGGTTGCTTAGGCATTTTTGTCTTTTAAAATTAATACTAGATGAAAGCAGGGTTGCGAAAAATCCGGTTTTTTTTATACCCGACCCGGTTAGGTTTTGAGGTTTTTTCTGGCT
This sequence comes from Lithobius niger, assembly GCA_023313725.1. Classification (NCBI taxonomy): domain Eukaryota; kingdom Metazoa; phylum Arthropoda; class Chilopoda; order Lithobiomorpha; family Lithobiidae; genus Lithobius; species Lithobius niger. The sequence goes on from JAHWFP010096929.1 coordinate 12,375, forward strand.
TCATCGGATTTTTTTGTGCGCTTCTGGGTTTTATCAAGTTTTGCTGTTGGTTTGTTACAAAGTAAAAAGTCAAAAAAAAATGCACAAACATACATTAAAAGTCAACGTTTTCGGCTCATCTCAGAGTAATATCCAAGATTAGCAAAAATTTTAAAACAAATTACAATTCACATAGGAACGTCATGGGTTAAGTATAGCAAGAAGTTCACCTTAACAAGGCAGAACTTGCGAGGACGTGTTAGAAACGGGATAGAACCAGAAAAAGATTAGGTATTAGTTTCAGCATTTTAATTTTTGTATGGCTCTAATCCATTTTAAAAACGTCTTAGCAAGTTCTGCTTCGTTAAGATGGACATCTTGATACTTGACTCATGACGTTCTTGTTTTACTGTAATTCGTTCAACGTAATATTTTGCTACTCTTGGATAACGGCTTTGAAATTAACCAAAACATTTTAATGTCCAATTTTAACGTATGTTTGTACACCTTCTGGCCTTAAAAAACATTCTACAAGTGTTTTTAAGCTTAATTGCTGCTTTTTAAAACTTTTTTGATGTTTGCCAAATTGTTTTAATGTTTTATGCACTGACCTCACGTTTCAACTTTGCTTGTGAGTGAGAAGTTAATCTGATCCCTGCAGGGATTAAGTGTAGTGGCATTTGGCATTTTACTACGAAATGTCATTATTAAACTTTTCCGTCGTTCACTCCACCCCTCTCCAGGGTGGACTGGGAGGGCCATTTAGGGCCGGGAAATTAAGGTAGGCTCCACTCTGGTGGCCTTTCGTATAAATCAGTCATCAAGAAAACATTTCAATAGGCCCACGACAGGCCCTCGGAAGATAGGCCCCCATGGGAAACCTCCCGTTTCGCCGTATGGCCAGTACGCCCCTGCCCCTCTCTAAATCTAAACAAACAATCTTGACACTCTAAACTTAAAAGTATCTGGATCGATCAAGGATCAAGTTTTGGAAAAAATGTATCGCCGAACAAATTAAAAAAAAAAAAATCCACTTACTGGGTTTAAGGCCAGTAAAAATTAAGTGGTCTCGGGAGCACATGCATGGTTTTATTTTTCAGCGCATGAAAAATAAAACCATGCATGCGCTCCCGAGAACCACTTAATTAATTTTTAGTGGCCTTAAACCCAGTAAGTAGTTATTTTTTTTCAATGTTTGGAGTTAGTAATTGGAAAAAAATGTTTCGACGATACATTTTTTTCCAAAACTTGATCCTTGATCGATCAAGCAGTGAAATTTTTTATGACATTGTGTAAAAATAAAAAATTAAAAATCCCGATCACGCATCAGCACTTTCACCAAACATTTTCTGGAGCCGATGACCACACAGGTCTTTGCTCCATTCACATGATCGCCTAGAAAAAAAATCTTAAGGGTCGTTCAGAGGTACGTCACAACTAAAAACTTGGATCTGAAAAATGACCTTTAGCAAATGTGCAACTTTTGCGCGCTCACCCTGGAATTAAAACACAGATCTACACCACAACAAAATTTAAGTTACTGATTTCGTTTTGTTTGGTAAAAAAAAAAAAAGAAGCCATCGCGCGCATTTGAAAAATCACGAATAAAACTTTAAAAAAAAAACCACAGCCCGCTCCCGTCAATTTTTTTTTCTACCACTCCCGGGTACCACTTAATTAATTTTTAGCGGTCTAAATTCAGATTTTTTTACGTGGGTTTTTTTGTGAAATAAACCGCTATGGCATTTATTGGGCCACGGAAAAATCACAATAACCCTGGACGTAACAGCATTTCATTTACCTGAAAATATTACTACTTCACCTACGTTTATTACGTTCACATGCTTAGATCTGCTTATACCACGCCCCATGGCTGTTTGCAGTGACGTCACCATGAATTAGCCAATGAGGAACGAGAACAACGGCTGTTTGGCCGTATAATTGGACTAGCCCAGTCACGTGATAGCACGTCACAGCAAACAACCATGGCGCGTGGTTTAGGTGTGCTCCCATGATGTCATTGCATAAATTAAGTAATACATCTAAATAGTTTCCAGAAAGAATGTATACACCCTCATCTTGGCCTTAGTTCTAATGTAAGTGTTGGGGTTAGACGGGTGTGTTAAACGGGTGTGTTAACGGAATATAAATTTATTATTAATTATGCTTAAAAATGTAATATATTCTATTTACATTCATCGTTGGCCCACAGTTCACAAATAACAGAATCCTGAACAAGGGATCGGGGTCGTAGCAACAGCCAATAAGAGGACGGTGTTCGGAAAGCGTGGTCGACGATGCACGATGTGTTATGGTAGTGGCCACAGGTGTCCCGCATGGTTTTGGCCATGTAGGGTTGCTTTGAGGTGGTGAGTTAGTGGAGGGTATGGGTGGATTGCACGTGACCCAGGTCCCCATGGCCCCGTCCCATCGATCCCGCTTTCGTAGCACGAGCCCTAACAGGCTTTGGAGCAGCAGTGATTGGCTCTGATGGCCCTTCGCCAAAGAGGCCATGCCGTTGCCTTGGCTACATGACCCCCCCTCACCAACCTTTTTCTTTCAAACATTGGTCTATGCTACACCCCCCCCCCCCACCCCGTCCTCTTCAAAAAGAATCGCATCGCCATCCCAGAAGTGAATTTCCCGGCAGCTTAGTATAATGTTATTGCAATGCCCGTCCCCAGGGAGCCGGTAGTGGCTGGCCGGTCGGAGGGTCAAGCCATACGTCTTTGCCCTCTTGCCCTAATCTGTGGCAGTCGTTGTTTTCTTCGCATTTGTGCGTTCTGCGCACATTACTTTTCGTTATTAAGATTATGGGTGTATGAATTGGGACGGGTTTGTTATCTAGAACCCTTCTACAGGATGCCAAACAATGATACCCCCCCCCCCCCAGCCCCCTCCCCAGAGTAAGCTAAGCATGATAGGAAAAAATGAACGCATCGATAAGTAGCCCATTTTATTGTGAGTTCACGCTCACAAGCTCAATATTCAGTGTTCACTCCATTGGCGTTACGAACCTACTGAAGACGAGCTAGGGTAGGTAGACAAAAGTGACTCCAAAAGCTCCACGTTTCTTTGGTGATGAAGAGTGGCCCTAATGCTCCAAATCTGAATGTCTGTGAAAACCTTGGATCCATCTTGAAGGACAATTTTGAAAAAAATGATGCTGTCTGAACCTCTAGCAACTCGAATTAGTCGTACCAGGATGGAGGAGCGCATCGATGCTCTGCTTCGGAAAATGGAGCTTTTGAGTCACTTTTTTCGTCCTACCTGCTCATCTTCAATCTGTTAGTGACACAAGTGGAGTGCATTCATTTGTTGCAAACGCAGAGAAATAGCTTAACTGTGGCTGATGGATATTTTTAAAACCTTAATTAACCTTAAAACGTATTCAAAATACGTTTATAAATAATAAAAATTTGCCACAAAAAAATCTACGAAAAAAATGTAAATTATTATTTCGAAAACCGCCACTATCTGTCAATAGATGTCGCGTCTCTCCGTACAAAGACGCCTCGAAAAACGGATCTCGACGAAATGAATCAGACGTGGCGGCCATTTTGTCTACCACCTAATATCATTGTAGAGCAGGCCAGTTAGTTTACTGGCCATGCTACGAGAAAAAACTTTTTGAGCGGCCAATCGACGAAGTGGTGAAAACCGCTCGTTTCTTTCTGTACCCACTGATTTTTTTATTATTAAATTTTCTTATCCATAAAATCATTTTCCGACACCCTGTAGCTCCGGAGTTGAAACAACATTATCCTATCAGCAAAAACATGGCGTTTCAATCCTAAACCCTCTTCATATCGCTTTAAGTTTGATGTAACCAAATGATGGAATCTCAGCCAATACCTGGTTCACTTCCTTTGATGTTTTAAGACCTCACCTGACTTTGATGTGCGGGAATGGTGCCTTTTGGGCATCGTCTTTGAAATTAAGGTATGGAGTAAAATAGGATTAGAATTTCAAATTAATAAGACCGAAATGGATCCCTTGGTCAGGGCCTGTAGTTATAGATGAACGGGAAGAAATGTTATAAGGTTCTAAAATAGGCTCGAGCCATAGTCAGTTCGCCACGTGGATGGTTACTAACTGTTGACATTATTGGTGACCAATTCGACTGCGCTAAATTTAAGCATAATACCACAAAAATAAGCCTAATCGCTCAACAATAACGTAATCGCCTGAAAATAAGCCTAACCGCCCCAAAAAAGACCCTAACCGCACAAAAATAAGCCTAACCGCACAAAAATAAGCCTAATCGACCAAAAATAAGCCTAATAGCACAAAAGTAAGCCTAATCACTCAAAAATAAGTCTAATCGCCCAGAAATAAGCCTACAAAAATAACCCTATTCGCCCAAAAATAGCCTAACTGCTAAAAAATAAGCCCAATAGCACACAAAAAAGGCTAATCGCTCAAAAATAAACGTAATCGCACAAACATAGGCCTAGTCATGTGTGGTGCCATCTGGCAACTTACTAGTAGCATACTAGAAGCATGTGGCAGGAAAAATAAGCCAGGTATTAAGTTTCGTTCCTATCCTACCACGAAGAATTGGATAGGAAGCAATAGTTAATCAGCTATCATGTTTATTTTTCCCACGCTAAGAGCTAGGACACTACTATGTTACTACAGTACTGGATGTGTTCAAGTGTTTTTTTTTTGTTTTTTTTTTACTATTTCTAAAGAAGAATTCAAAGTAATTTTTCCCTCGGGCATGGAGTGACCATCACTTCATTAGCAGAAACTCTGGTGCCCTCTATACGTGATCAGGTTAACTAATAATTGTGTCCCTAATACGTTTGTAGCAGTGGTGTATAGCTACGGGAGGGCAGGGGGGCAAGAGTTGAAACAACATTAATTTTCAGCTTTTAGGCCTAATTTTTTTTACTCGACGTTTAATTTGGTAAATAGCAGCTAACCGGGGGAATTTGGTCGAGAGTAGGCCTATTCATCCATGCAACACGGTGTCGAGGCTATTTTAAATGAAGCTAATGTGTGTCGTAAGCGAAATCCTTTCTTTGCGGTTGCTCATTTTCCTATAGTGTTTAAATGCGACAGTCAAATGTTATTCATTGAGCCAGAACGCTAGCTATAAGGAAGTAACAATGTTAAGTTTAATGTGTTTTTTAACGAATTTCTGGTCGCTGTGGTGAAAACGTTGGTGTCGGTACCGTTCTGGAATTGAAGAAAGGGACGGATAGCCGCAGAAGGTCGTAGTCTTCTCAGCCTTTTCGGCCGTACAGAAGGCTAAAACACCGACTTTCAAACACGCGCTAAAAAAGAAGTGCAGAAGAATTACCGTATTTAATATTCTACTTTTAAAAAGGTTTTGCTTCTTTTATTGGTCAACCTTTTCTATTCCGCCATCTTGGCTTTCCGTCCGTCCGGCGAGTGGAGCGTCGTTCCCGTGGGACAGACAGGCGCATGCGTGGCGGTAAACAAGATTAGGGCGCTGCCGGCGGCGGATTGGGCCGCGTGAGCCGGACAATTAGTTTGCAGCGCGTGCCAAAGCCGGCCATTCATTTTCCTTTCGGAAGGCTGTGACGTCATTCGCTTGGATTGGAAGGCTGGTGGACGGGATGGGGGGTGGGGGGAACCGGGAAACACTGACTTAAAATCACGGAAGCAAACAGAGGACGCAAAGATGGGAAGAGATGAAATAACACATACGCTAACCTTCAGTGAGATCTGTAAACCTCATTTGAACGTTAAAATAAATTGCAATGGAAGCGGGACGAAGATAAATCAAGCAAATCGCTGCTTGTGTAAGGATTTAAGCCTATTTTGTGTGTTAAATACAGCAAATGAAATTTCTTGTTGTTTGTTTGTTACAGGCGTCTTTTCACCTTTTCGACTCCCAGATGTAGCACCGTAGCATCTTCGAGCAATATAAATAGAATGGCGGTAAATAAAAAATGGAACACTATTCGCAGCACACACGCTAGTGACACGTTAAGACACACGCTAGTGTGTCGTCCGCCAAGATTCAGCGATCTCGCTAACGTCCGTCCTTTCCAGATAAAATATGTACGGACATGGCGACCACTAGACTCTGTCTCTTTCACAGCTAGGGTAGTTTGGCTGCTTTGAGGCATCTGAGGAAAAATAACATTGCGACAGAAAGGGCTGAAATTTCGTTTGATCAGGTTATATTTATAGTTTACATTACTTGTTTACATGCCAGTTGTGTATTTGCCGTTTATCACAAACACAAATTGTGGGAATGTAAAGATTTTGTTACATTTTAAACCATAATTACCTTTAATCAAAGTGATCTGAGCTTGTGTTTTAAGTTTTTCATTTAGGTAATCAGTTTTTAACCAATCTTTGAATTCGCATTCAAAACAATTACTTAAAATAATGATGTACTGCTACGTAGCTTAAATTCTAGTGATTCTGTAGAAATGTTTAGTCGTTTTTACTTGACCATGATTTGTAAAAAGCGCCATTGTTTTGAACCTGCTGTAGACGGTTAACTTGATAAGGTATAATCACTAAAACTACAAAATTATGTGCCTTGGGCGTCATAACTCGCCATCATACAAAAAAAAATTGATGATTTACTTGCCGATTTTACGTAAGCGACTCCAGATATCGAAATCCTCTTCGACCACTTTAATGGACCTTTTTCTGGATTGTGTCCCATATTTGGAAATCCCGCTAATATATCCACATGGATTGCCTCTAACGTGTTCAACAATGGTTCACCAAAAATATGATCCGAGTGTCTCAAAGCTTTACATCTTTTATCTCTTGAAGATCGCTACACAACAGAGGTGACATAATCCTTACATGTCTTCCAACTTCTCCAACCACTGATGTCTACTACGGCATGCTTCAAGGCTCGCTTTGACAAAATGTAATCTCTGTGTTTGT
>JAHWFP010096941.1:0-15970 GCA_023313725.1 Lithobius niger
TCTTTTTTTTTAATCTAGTACTCTGTCTTGCCATGAACTGCAACACTCAACGTCTTTTCATAAACTAGTTCTTCTGTCTTCTGATGCAATGAAGCATGGTGTTGAGAACCGCCTAGTATCTGGAAACTGTCTGCCTTGTAGGTCACTGATATCCACCCCAAACTCAACTTCAGTACTAAGAAACACGAAGTTTCTAAAATATATCCACCTTGCGAAGGAGTGATACTCAACTAACACCAACAGTAGGAACCACCATGTTTTTTTTTTAAATTATCCACCTTGCAAAGCAGTGTAGTTTACCCAAAAACAATAACAGTAGTAAAATACACCACGTGTCTAAAAAGTGCCACCTTTCTAGGTAGTAATACCCACCCAATACCAACAGCGGCAGCCAGAACCACCAAATTTCGAATAAGTGTCCGCCTTGCGAAGTAGCGATGTCCACACAATACAACAATGGCAGTAAGAAATTAACTTGAAATCAGTACAAAACTAATATAAAATTGTTAGAAACTATAACCCGAAATTAAAAAATGAACTATCGTGTGGGCGGCGTATCTTGAGTCCTGCAAGTATTTTATGAGCGGCTACGTCTTCCTGGAGGAGGCAGCTTTAATCGACGACCACCATATATATTGCTTGTTTTATATTGCTTTAAATTGTAGGCGTATTTCCCCCACGACGTCATCCCTGACTTCTATACCGAAAGATTCCTGGTACACTTCATCACACGAAATAAACTGAAACACCAAACTTTGAAACAATATAAAAAGCTGATCGCTTTCCACCTCTGATTTGCCACAAATTAAAACCCATAATGGAAACCCTCCTGTAAGACTCATCACCAGCTGAAAACGTGCCCCAAATTTGATGACAGTCCAGTTATTGGCGCCATTTCTCAAACATCTCACACAGGATAACCGCGCCATCAACAATGATTTGTCAGTTATGCTCAATGATATGATTCGGACGTAACATTTTGAAAATGGTATAAAATGATGTCTAAATGCACGTACGTTACATCTTTCAATTGATGGCTGAAGACACAGATTCAACACATACCCCAGCCTTATAAGTCATCACAGCCTTTTTATAATTATTTTAATCCATTTATTTCAGTTGACTATTATTGGCAGTCAGTTACAATTGTAATCTCAAAACACTTTAGGTCTTGGACCAACTGAGGTTTGGTAAAAGCAAAACTTGTTACAAACAAAACCCGTCCATAATACTGGCTTCACACTACTGAATTCATCGGATGCCAGCTGCTTGCCAGCCCAGGCCAGCTCATTTCGAATTTCACACTTGAAAATTCTTAGTCGCCGTGTTTGTCCATTTGTTGGGAGTGGTGAGTGGCGAAATCCTTATCCCACAACTGAAGATTGCATAAGGTAGCAGCAGGAAGAAGAAAGGTCGTTTGTTCTGGTAGAAAGATAATATGCGAGGATTATCCGCTGGCCCTCTTTGGTGCATGCCAGTACGATTTGGGGTAGCGGCCAAGGTGGCTCGCAAACAAGCATCCGGTGCACACTGGCCCGGATTTAGTAGTATGAAATGGTGAGCGCGTGCCTGGAGCGAGACAAATTTAGTAGTGTGAAATTAGTGTAGCTTCCTGCCTACTTTAATGTTTCCAAAAATTGCATGGAACAACAGTAACAACAGTAGCATGACAGTTTTGCATGGAACACCAGTAGTACGGTAGTCGTGCAGAGAAAAACTGTAGCACGGCAGGCTTTTACATGTAACAAAAGCAGCACGACAGTTTTTTCCAGAAACTACTATACCTCTGTCTTGCACAATTCATTACTCACCAGAAATACTTGACTTATCAAGCCGACTGGCTTTCCGTCTTGTTTATTGGCATTTACGTGTCATAGTAAAGTAGTTAGGTTTTGTCAGAAGCTTGAAGTACTTCCATCAAGAAAAAACTCAAAGAAGAACTATTTAAGAAAAAAGTGAAAAAATTGTCTATTATTTTTATTTACGGTAATAAAAATACCACTAAAAACAACCACAAAGCAATCAAACAATCAACTATTATTTTTTCTACACATGTTTTCCTTCCATCCACCACTCGCTTCTTATTTACGTATGTAAAATTAGATCATTATTTACAGCTGACTCTTCAGACACACACTCACCTCTTCCCGTTATCAAAGAGCCGACTTCTGACCATCTAGAAGAGAAAATTGTGTTCAGTGTTTTGGCAGCATTTTCAGCATTAATTATATTTACCATTCTTCTCATTCTGAAGATCAGGAGAAGTAGGCGTATGTATTAATATCAACTACTTTCTTTAATTTATCATTAACATAGAAATAATGTTTTCACACTAAAATATTTATATGTAAAAAATCGTCCAACGCCTTTAAGGGCACGCAGCTATCAGTCACTATTAAATAAGTCGCACAGTACTGTTGAGAAAACATCCAAAGGCACTAATGACCGTACGAAAGATATCCCGAGCCTTAGACTGCAAGCTTACTTGTATCATGAGGGGCCTTTCATCAACCCGTAAGAACCTTCAATCACACAACTTCTACAGCCACCGCTGCATTATTATTAAGCTTATTTTTATTTTTAGTTACCAATTAATTTTCATTGTTTAGGCCACTTAAAAAAAGAAAGTTGGTTCTCGGGCATTTTTCTCAAGAAATCCGTGCGGGCGGGCAGAATTTTATTTTTTATTTTTTTATTTTTCGACAGTATTTTTTCCACTCATTTTGGGGAATTATTTTTTAGTTTGGATAAAATAAAGAATATTACCTCATAATGCTTCTTACCTCATGTCCACACGAGACAAAAATGGTAATTTTATATTTCAATTCCTCTCTATGAACTAGTTTTGTTCTGTAACTGCTATTTTTGCCGCGTCGTTTCTTTTTATTTCCCGTCAAAAAATCGGTGCGGAAGGGCCTGCGAACCAACTTTTCTTTTTTTAATGGCCTTACTGGCAGTTTTTGTTTTCATTTAATTGTTATTATTATCATGAGTGTATAGATTAATAACTAATTGCTTATTAACTTATTCAATTATATGAGCCATAATTATAATTTTTAAAACTGTACCGTTGCTACATGGATTGTGCTATCCTTGTTTTTTTGTTAGCATTTCCTTGTGTATAATGGGAGATATTTTGTTTGTTGTTGTTTTTTTTTCAACAGAGGGTAGCAACGTTGTTTAAGCATAATGGCTAGATGTAGAAGGACTACAGATTGAAACTGAGTAAACTTTCATGCTAAAGGTTTGCTGTTTGGTTCATTTTGAGTAAATGAGTGTTGTAGTGAAGATGCAGGATTTTACCTCATATGTGATAATCCACACAGCTTTGCTGCTGTCTGGGGAATGGCTGCGTACATGTATGACAGTCGTACGATCTGTAATTGATTTACTTTAAATTTACATTGTGGGATGCTGACTTCATTCCACTCAGAATGGTTATAATCTTGAAATTACAGGTTTTTAAGAGCCTAGTGCTTTTTAATATTTTATAGCAGTATAGTATGCCTACATGATCATTGTAATTTATCCTGCTATCGTAAAATATTATTTTAACATAAACAAAAAATTTTTTTTGCTTGGAGGGTTATTTGCATATCTAATCTCTTAAAAACCTCCAAAGGTACGAATGTTGTCCTGTCTATGACCTTATTATTTAAAAGGGACACTCCAACCCAAAAATAGCACAAATTCAAACACTTCAAAGGCCCAATGCGTACTGTGCTCAAAACTTCTAACTTTCATTTGCTAGGTGATGATTCCGTTGCTATGTCTGTGATTGTTAGACCAAACTTAAGGAATCGATGAGTGGGAAAAATACATTGCTTAAACGCCATTGTTACCTCGCTATAAGTAGCCGGCCAAAATGCTGAGAAGAAGAATACTTTTATTGGGGCCATAGCCCTAAACTAAACGCCCACTCTAATTAAAATAGGTCAAAAACCAACCAAAATGCTGACATCATCAACATAAACAATGTGGTTGTGTAATAATGGCTTGTTTCGTTGTTGTTCTGTTCTGTTTTTTGTTTTGTTTTGTTTTAAAAACAAAACGTGCTTAACTGTGCCACGACGGCAATAGGGGCAATTTAGCTGGACAATTTAGTTATTGCTCTGTACTTTTCTTCTAACAATGCGAATTCAAGGGGCAATGTTGGCATGTCTTCTACTTTAAATTTTCACTATCGTGCCTCTTCTTTCACACTTTGTCTCATACTAAAATAGGCTCTACTTACGAAATTTGAAGAATAACGAACGGCAAATAAAAAACCAAGTATTCAATTACTGATAATGGTAATTTGCTTGCTTAACGTAACTGGAATTTGTTAACACGAGCATCAAAATAGGAATTAAGCATGAGGAAAAACAAACAAACTAAAGTTGGCACAACATACAAGAGAAGTTTTACCATGGATTCAGTCAGGTTCTGAAAATCTATATTGCTTGGCTGCCACAAACCCCATAAGCAAAGGCCATACAATTTGTAACTGGATAATGGGTGTGAATTTTACAATTTATGTGTCTACGTCGGTAAGTCACAGAGATAAATTAATCTGCCAGACCAAACACAAATCTACACAAACTCTCTTCTGCTGACCAAGGATGTGTGCTCATTCAATAAATCTAATATAAAATGAAGATTAAGCAGTCAGTGCCTACAGATCAAACCGTCTTACATTCATATTTCTAACAATGGACCATTATTACCATGATTTTCTTTAATTGAACCTGGCATTGAAATTGTACCAATACAATTTTAATTGGAATGATGGGTATTCTGAAGCGGCAGTGCTCAGGTCCTAAGAAGTATTTAGAAAAATATATAAAAAAACAACAAGAAATTAGTCGGAACTAAAAATCAATTCAGTTGCCTTCACTATTATTTGGTGAGCTAAAATTTGTAATCTGTAAAGTAAATCTGAATTCTCAAATGCTTCCGGAGCTAATTTGGTAGTGTAACAATGGTAAACTTTTACGAAAATTTTGCTATATGAAAAAAAAATCCTACGTAAAGGCCTGCCGCTAGAACCTGAACATTTCTTCATTGCACGAAGCAGTAACGCTTGTTCTTTGACACAGATGTAGTAGTAATTCTGTGCTACCAGAAACTGTGCAAGATGCAACTGCAAGTATGTCTATCCTGCCACCAGAGACCACTTTACCACGAGGCACGCAATGCCCATGCGTAGGCTCTTTCATTTTAGCCCTCCCCAAGACCTTAATCTGGCACGCCACTCTGTTCAGGACATGCATGGGTTTTGATGCCTTGGTGGATGAACATGTTCCTTTTTGTATAAAGACACCTTAGATATGTGTAGAACACTCACTCTACAGTTAGACAGAGGATAACGGCGGATAACACTAAAGCTTATAGAAAAACAGTACAGAAGTAACTTATTGAGATGTGAAGCATTTTCTATTTTTCTATCTTGAAGCATTCTTGGGAATACCTGACTATCCTGTGCCCATTCCTTTCATAGGTGCATGTAGTCAGTCGTGCACCTAGGGGAAGGGGGCATTCCACTGGAACAATACATATTGTGGAATCAGGGGACTAAATGAAGACCAGTGTGGGGCCATTCCCAGACCAAAGTCCATGGACTCTGTGACTGGAGTTTGTTTATTTACAAATATGGCAGTTGTGGTAAAGAAAGCAGATTAGAAACTGTAAGCAACTCTATTTGGAGCCCCTGCATCCAGCAATGCATCTGGGGTGAGTCGAAATGGGGTGTGCCACCCATAGGTGCGCCACTGCCTACATCTGCTCATCAAAGGTAGGGAGGAGTTAGGTATTCCCAAGCTTCTCACCCAGATCAAAAAAATACTACACCTGTTATAGCAAGTGACAACAGTGAAGACCAGTGTGAGGCCATCCCCAAATAGAGTCTCCAAACACTGCAACAGGTGTTTGTTTATTTATCCTCTTTCTGCAGTTGAATTTCTTTCAGTTACCTGTCTTGCAGTTAGATTTCCTACATACGGCAAGAAATGTATCTGCAGGAAGACAATAAATAAACATTTGTCTTGGCAGAGATAGAATATGCTTAAATGCTTTAAACACTATGCGTTCATCGTAGTGATGATGACATTAATGTATGTCTTGTTTTGATTTTTTTTCAGGTATTTCAGGGTATAGCCAACAAGAAGAGTGTGAGGGTGGCAGCATAGGTAAAACTGCTGTAGTGCTGTAGTTCCTCTAGAGTTATTTCATACCAGTTGTAAATTAGCCTCTATTTTCCACAGACAAATTTAAAACAGTATTGAAATTTAAAACACTTCAACACTTCAAAAGATATTTGGTATTTGAAATAACTGATTACGCCATATGGTTGAATGTAAGCCACCAACCCCAAAAGGGTCTCTTTCACGATGTGCTAAATCTATTCGAGGACAAAACGCATGGAAGACTGAGTCAATGAAAGCCATCATATAAAGTACACATTGCAACGTTTTACACCCAAGATTGGGACCGTTTAATTGGTATAGTTCATCACAGCTCTTACTTGCACGAATAATAGTAAACCTTATACTATTTTACACCCCAGCTCGGGACCGTTTTGCCTCTACTCTTTCTTCATATAGTTCGTCACTGCTTTCACTTAATGTTGAGTGAAAGCAGTGATGCACTGTAGAGTAGATGCAATAGCACCATATTCACTGCAGATTTAGCATTTGAAGCCAATCGTGTTGCTAGCTGCAAGGAATAAATAAAGGGCACTAGAGATAAAAGACATAAAAACATAAGCGTTGTTTATCAAGCAAATGCTGCGAAGCGGATTTTTTCAGGTCTAAAAATACGTTGTTTTGACCCTCCCTAACGCTGTAAAGCATACATTAAAGTTGCAAAAGAGTTGACTTGCTAAAATTGCAGCAGCTGCTAACTACCAATACACCATTGATGGTATAAACCTCCCGACCATGATAAAGTGACGGTTTTAGGAGTTTGGTTTTCGCAGGATTTGAAGATATATTTGCACTTTCAAAAGGTCAACACTGTAGTGTTAAATAATGCTTCAATTCTCGTGACGTCAAAACAAAAATTTGGCCGATCAAAGTTTTTGTTCGCCCCTTGCTTGAGTATGCCACACCTGTTTGGCACACATCTTACGAGGAATGTTGAGTTGATTGAGTCTGTTCGTCCACGTAAATTGTAATTTGCAGAATTCAATTATGTGCCTGGTTACCTGTGATAATTAAATATGATGATAATACAAAATCAAGCAAGTGTACCTACAGAGGCGGGCCTAGCATTGTGCAAATGGCGCAGCCAACTCCCCATTCCTGCTTAAAAGAAATACTGGTTCAGGTTTATCTTTTGATGGTCGTCTACTGGTTTTTGTAAGAAGTCCCAATTGCCTGTCAAATCTTACTTGTTACTCATTAAATTCCGTTTTTTTTTGTTTGGGATTTTTTGCTTTGGTTTTTTTTTTGTTTTCACTTTAAAAATACTGCTTTTTCGCTTACCTGAGCATAAAAAAATTTTGAAATCTATTCACCAGTTTTATTTATTTATGAACTTTTCACATGCATGAACTTTTCACAAGAATGAATGTGGAGAGTTTGAATTACATCAGGTAATGGTCTTTCAAAAGTTCTTCTGTATACAGACAGACTGACAGACAAAAAACACATTTTACTGGCTAAGATGCTGTTTTGGTCTGCTTCGTACTGGGCGTTGTTTAAAAAAGCCATTTTTTTTTAAAGATTAATACCTTCTGACATAACTGAATTTTTTAAAAGGCGAAAGAAGTTCAGTAGAGCGTGTGCAATGGTTTTTAATACATACATTTTTGTATATTTATTTAATCAATAGTATTCATTTTATTGTTAGTCCAAAAAATATGATTTCTTATGAAAATTTAGTACATTCCTCCCTTAATATAATTTTGGAACCAGCCCCATTAAGCTGTTTTAGTATTCCGTTCCTGTATCTGATTACAGGTGTTTAAGAAGTCCAAATAACAATTTTTGAATTACGGAATTGCGACTATGATAAAAAAAAATTGTTTGGTTTATGGATGGGGATAAATATTAAAGCAGAAGGAACAGCTGGCATTTTATTTTATTTTTTAGTTTATTCAACAAGGTTCAAAGCTCAAAGCTGTATGTAACATGTTAAACAAAATATCGTGAATATCCTATTTGTGTCATCTCGTAGTTAACGTTTTTATTTCTTAAGTTTGAGCATTGGTTTGAGTTTGGCTTTGAGCTTTAAGTTTTTTTAAGTTTGAACTAGAGCCTTGAATTGTGTAACATTGGAAAGCTCATTTCGAGCGGCTTAAAATGGCATATTGGAATGTCAAAATTTTGCGAAAGTACCTACGATTTTTATTCATAAGACCAAGATCAACAAAACAATTTTTATGTTGATCTTGAGTTTTGATCTCACATTTGACCCTTGACTATTTAAGTAAACTAGTCTTATCAAAACTCCTGAATTTATTTGTACCTCAAAGCTGCCGAATCACTAAGAAACAATTGAGCTGTGCTGAAATAGCATAAGAAATAGCATTAGATCCTCCAGTCTAATCACTACTTATGTTTTTTGTTGTTTTTTTTACAGTGCCAGCCACACAAAAAGTATTCCTTGTTTACTCCCGGGATTTTAGACTACATATTGAAGCTGTGAAAACATTTGCAAAAGTATTGGAAAAATGTTTTAGTTGCGAAGTGAGTATCGTAATGAGGTAGCAAATCACTATCATAAATTTCTTTGTTGCAGCTTAAAAATGTGTGTAAAACAAAGGAAGCAACGAAGCAACTTATTAAGCAACCTACCAAAATCAATTAGAGGAAGTGAACATTCGTTAATTCCAGTTAACGAATGCAATGAATTGTATGTCCATTACATATTTGAAAACAAAATTGAACTCGTTTGATACTTAAGGTAAGGTTTAACAACTGATCCGAAGTCAAAACAGAAAAGGAACACAAATAAACTTTCCTGTAAGGTTTCAGATACTCCAGTGTTGCTACTGTTTAGTCCACGTGAAACCTTACTACTGTATTCAAATGTTTTTACCATTTTTAGTTTTGCACACGATAGATCAGCTAATGATTGGTGCATTCTGTTTGGCTACGTGACATCGCTAGAAAATGTTTTAAAAAACTAATCGTCTTAGTGTGCTTAGCACAGCTCTACAGACAATTCAAGGTTCGTGCGAGTCCTTGAAATTCTGGAAATGTCTGGCAAGTGGTAATAAAATTTCATGCCTGGAAAAGTGCTTGAAAATCTTGACAAATGATGTATGATATATGTATATTATATTCAGTAGGGTGATGAACGGAAAATAGACGATGTAACTTAAGAACCACCGACAAAATTTAGCCAAGAAAGTAATCGAGTGTGTAGCCTTACATTATTCTTCGTTTGTTTGGGCACGGAAACTTTTGAAATTTAGGCTTTTGCTGTATTTACGTGTATAATGGTTAGATACTGTAGTAAGTTTTCACGCACAGATTAAAAAACTCTCCCTCTCACAGATACGACACTCGTACCTCAGCCAGCACTTCAAAAATGGGGCCTCGTTTCAGCAACGCGTCGGCGCGATGACTCATGTTCTTGCACTTTATTCGCCAGATGTCACTAGCAGAGAGCAAAACTGAAACGCAAAAACGATCTAAACCTACTTTCGCTACAGTAGCATTATGAAAACTACAGCGCATGCGTGCATATTTTCTGCGTGCGTCGTTCTAATTACACCACGTCCTCGTGGGCGATCGCTGTGCCTGCTGGCAAATCAAGTGCGAAGTATGACTCAGCAGAAAAGAAAACGAGGTACCACTTAGCGCGCCAGTGTCGTATCTGCAAGCGGGGAGAGTTCTTTAATCTGTGGTTTCACGTGGACGCTGTGTACTACTAATACACAACTCGTGTGGGTGCTGAGCTGGAGCAGAATACTGTAATTGCACAGCATCTTCAGAATAAAGCCTCTAAGGCCATGATAATAAAGACATTGTATAGATCGTCAGGATGTGCTCCTAAAGTAAAACTGTGAAAGCAAACAATTTATTATCTCAACCCATAAACATTCCCACTGTTTTTTGTTTTTTTTTTGGGGGGGGGAGCATTGTTTTTAAAATGTCTATTGGCATTGTTTTTAAAACTTTGTTGAAATATGATTACTGATTTGTAGGCTGATTGTTTTGATGCACAAAAGTAACAATTTTCGTTTTCATAACGATTGCATTCTTGAATGGCTTAGACACATTCATTAAACAAAAAACCAGTAATTGTTTTTTTTTATTCCAGGATCGCATGTATAGCTGTTTTATAACTATTTGTCAAACTCTATATGAAAATCTGCAAAGGCTTTTATAATATTTTTTTTTCTCTAGGTTTCGTACGATGAAAAAGAACTACATGAGATAATGACTAATGATCACGCTTGGCTGCATCAAGTGAAATTCAAAAAGAAGATAATTGTTGTGAGTAGCGAAGGAGCTTATCGGCAAGAACAAGCATGGCTTAACAATAGGGTAAGCAATTTAACAGCAGCAAATAAGCAAGGAATAAAATATGTTTGCCTTTTTCATAGGCTAATACGACACAAAATTGTGTGCCTTTTTCTTAAACTAATAGGACGGATCAGTGACCGATCTGATCTGATTACCAAGAGTGTCTGCCCCCTCTTGCCTTTTTTACTCCTTTTTGGCTCTTTAAACCATGCGCAATGGCTGTTTGCCGTGACGTCACCATGAGTTAGCCAATGACGAACGAGAACAACGGCTGTTTGGCCGTCTGATTGGACTAGCCCAGTCACGTGATATGCACGTCACAGCAAACAGCCATGGCGTGTGGTACAGTTAATACAAAATTACGAAGCAAAACCATTGAAACAAAGGCAAAAACTATTAAAACAAAGACTTTTCCAGGATCGTAATCCTGATTTGCGGTTTGAAGAAAAAAACCTGGCTTTTTTTATCCTCTTTTTTCTGATAGTTCCCAATCAAGGAGAAATGTGCCGCGTTCAACTGTCCAAATATAAAAGAAGTAACAAGTTACGGGACTATAAGAAAAACATATTTACAATAATATTTGACTTGTTTAGTAATGCTTAGTAACGCCTGTGATCCCATTCCTAGAAGACTGAAGTGTGACATAAATTTTGATGGAATTTGTGCAATTGAAAGTGGCGTATGCCCATTTTTTATAAAGAGGTCGGGGAACCAATCGAAAAAAGAGGGCAAAAAACGACCTAAAAATACATGGTCACGATTTACAGGTTTTTTTTAACAATATGCTGAAAACGGCAGAACGCTACCTACAGTTAAGAAACCTACAGTCTTTTGGTGGCACACCTTTTAGTAACAATAATGAGTTTTGGCACACCTTTTTGTAACATCATAACCAATAACCGATAACCTCGTAAGAATTAAGCATCTTATATTCTGCTGTTTGATGACAATCACAACACTGGTTACAATAGTAATTTGGCACTTACGCACCACTTCGAAGCCATGCATTTCTAGCTGCAACCCTCATTTTACCAAAAAGCACTTTTCCCACACCACTCCTAACCTGTGTACCAAAATTTAGACTTGCTACTTTCCTAGATTCGTTTCTATTCGTTTTCCTAGCGAGCTATAAATGTGCGTTTGTACCCTACGCAAGTTAACATGAAAGACGTCACCTTAGCTAGCAATCTGGTAGCTAGTTAACTGGTAACACACAATCAAAGATGTTGAAAGTACTTTTTCTCCATAAAGGACACCTTCCCACGCCTTATTGTTGAGTGTTTCCTTATTACTGGACCGTACGTATTCCACTGATTTGCAAAGATTTTTGCCAAATGATCATTTTTTATAATATGCTGAAATAAGCCAGACTGTTGTTACAGTTGAAAGACACAGTTTGCCGGTGTGCCAATTCAATTCAATTTATTGAAGAGCAGAAGCCACACTGGCTGTCAGCTCTATGCCATAGCGAACCAACCCAAAACGGACCAACAAATCAAAACAGATCAAAGCAAATCGTAACAAATCCAAACAATCGTAACAGTGAGCCAATTCAGTTCAGTTCAATTTATTTAGAGTGGCTATAACCAAAAAGGTCGTCTGCCCTAAACACAACAATATACTACAGCGACAAAGGGTACTAATTCCAAAGGGTACGTAATTGAAGGGTGCATAGAGAAGAAGCTTCGACCCTGTTTAGCAGTAAACCAGTTCACCCTAGCCCAGGCCAAACAGTTTGCAGTCCAGTCTTTCGAGTGTGCGACGATAGTTAACACTTTGCACAGTTGCCACTGAAATAGACGAGCAAGTCATCGGCAATAATACTACCGAGAATCCCTATGTGGCCCAGAGAGTCTCAGTTTTACTGCCTTCCACAGACCACATAAGTAACCCTAAGGATTTAGAGCATTAGTCGGTGGAGTGGCCTTGAGTAGTTGGGAGGAAGAGTGGTTCGTAATGTCCACCCTTTGCTGTCGTACTCAGCTGAATTGTACGTTTTGCAACGCCGTTCAGCAGAACTATTGACTAGATTGCGGTGGGTCTATGTGTTGTTGAACTACTTACTTGCTAAGTGGAATGAGAATGTCTCCCCAGTTTGCTTTTGTGATGTTGAGGATGAAACCATTAAACACCTTCTGCGGTGTCATTTGTTTGCGACAATGCGGTCAGTATGGCTGGATGGGTTTCCGAGATCGATCCAGTCACTGCTGTCAGTCTCACCGCATGGTGGAAGCAAGAGTGTGCCTTGCTTGAAGGCAGTGCCAGCCTTCTGCGAAGCTTCTGGCCGTTTTGCGTATAGAAAGTAGTTAATGTATACTGTTGATTGTTGTATTCTAGTGTTTTTGTATTGGGTGTAATAGGGCTGATGATCAATTATGATTAGAGCTCTGTAAATCAATCAAACCACAAACAATGTTGCACAACAACGTTGACCTGTGACAAATACGTACTGCAACAATTATGTAACAATTAAACAAGTAAAATCTACTGTTATATGATACACTCTTATCAACTTGACGGTGACACACTAGAGTGTGCCTAGATAGCGAGTAAGCCAAACAATAAAACAAATTCTTTAGAAACTACGTTATTGTGTTTGTAGTTTGTGTAAGCAATATTCTGTTGTTTTTGTTTGTTTTTTGGGGAGTACGAACCCAAACTGGGTTATCTGCCCCACAAGCAATATTCTAAGGAGTATTATTAACAATGCTAGTTGCTGTGTGGCATAACTTGAAAACATACGAACTCCTTTAATGTTTGAGGTTAAGTTTAACTGAAACAAAGTCGAACAGGAATAAATAAATTTCCAGTTAAGTTTAAGATGCGCCAACGTTGCTGTAGCGCTTAGTCCACTTGAAAACCTACTGCTGTATCCAACTTTGTTATTGTTTTTTTTTTTACCGTTTTCACTTTTGAACACGGTAGTTACGCTACTAACTGGTGTTTGCATGCGTCTATTGCTGTTAAACAACATCTGTAAAAAAAAAAAGAGCTCTTATCGTCAGTGGAAGAATAAACGTAAAGGAAACGAATTCGAGTCACCAATATTAAAAATGCTTCACTTGGGAAACCAAACATAATGAAACAAAGCCATATATCACTCCACCTAAGACTGACGAATATTTCATTAAATTACATTATATTTGGGTGTCTGCTTCTGCAGTGACTTTCAAAGTGTTGCAAACTGTAACCACGTAATAAAGTTTACAAGACAAAGAGCTGCCATTCTTAGACAAGTGCTTGTGTATAGGGATTGTAATAGCTTTGGGCCTTGTGTACTTGTGAGACCTATCCTTAAATATGCCAGCCCCGTGTGGCCACCACAATTCCTCAAGGGTATAGCCTATGTGCAGTCCGTGCACTGAAGCTTAAAAAATACCTACCAGGTTTTAGTAAACGTATACTGAATGCCTTAAATTTTTTCACGCTGATTGTCTTGAAATGTGCAGGCTTAAATGTGACTTTGGTAGGGCCGGATTAAGGCAAAGACATTAGGGACATTTATCCCTTGCCCTAAATTTTTAATTTTTAATTTTTAATTTAAACAAAATTTCGCTGTTGAAGAAATCACGGAAAACACGCTTGTTTTCACAAAGTCAAGATATCACACTACATATCTTCGCAAATTTTCGACGATCTACGTCCCTGGAGATGGAAATTCACAGGCGATCGTCTTCTTCAGGCCAGTCCACTTGAACTCAAAACATCGTACATCAACCGTTCGTCTGCTAGGAAATTCGAAGCGTGAGCGTGGCCTCCAGTAGTTGTTGTGTTGGTCCCCCATTTTCGTCTCAGCAACACATTGAGTTCGCCACGCATTTGATAGCTAATTCCAGGGTTTGAGGGTCCCTGGATATTCATCAGCACAGCCTTCTCTCAGTTGTGGTGTTGAATAGCCAGGGATTCAAGGCTTCTTAGATGAATATCACTTCTAGAATTGGAGATTAGAAGCGTTTTCGTTTCTTTCCAATTTATCGTGTGTTGCGTCTCCATGTGGTGTACTGCAATGCTGTTTGTTCGTACTTTATTTCTAGTATCGCCATGTGCTGTTTGACTCTATTTCGAACTCCTTTTCTTGTTTCACCCACATAGACAGCATCGCAGTCCCCACATGGGACGCGGTACACCCCTTCGTTAGTAGTAAAAAAAATTTCTCAGATAATGTTTGACAATCAAAACTAAAAAAAAAAATGGCATACTAAGGTGAAAGTATCTATATCATTAAAGACGTATGATGTGCGTGAGTGCATGTTTATACCTCTACTCCTCTTGAACCAAAGAACCTACAGAGTTGGGAGTACGACCAAATGAAACACAATTAAATTACGCTTTGGTTAGGCCTATTTTCGTCTCTGTAGCTTGTTATTATGACCACAAATACGCGAAAAAACCTGCAAAAATAAGGTCAAAGTTTTTTTTTTACCCTCACGATGTTTGTTCACAACGACATAGTTTCTTCATGCAAACCTCCTCGAGCGAAGCAAGACGACGCCAACAGAGCAAGCAAAGCGAGCAATGGGAGTAGTTTAGCAGTCAAATTCTAAAAGGTAAAATGAGAAGTACCTGACAAGTAAAATTCAAAAATATAAAAAATCTTCCCCTTCCCACAATTTTCTTCATTTGCCCTAAATAAAGAGCTATTTACATGGAAGAGAAATATGGGAAGGGGAGAAGGGTCCCTCAAGAATTTTGTCCAGGGCCCCGAGTAGGCTTAATCCGGCCCTGGATTTTGGGTTGAATTACTCTCTTTTGCATGGCCTCTGCAGTGTCGATTACGGTAGCTATTTCTCACTTAGATCCAATGATAGAACCAGGTGCCATTCTTTCATACTGGTGGTACCACCTGCAAAACGTGACTTCCGGAGGTTTTTCATTTCCAGTCGTAAAGATATGGAACGGTCTTCCTAAGGAAATGCTTATGGCTCCTTCATTGCATAGTTTTTGGATGTGACTGGAGGGGGATGCTGCTTTGTATCGACACCTTAGATGGAATTGAAGTTCAGTAATTAGTGTTGACGTATTCTTTCAGGTTGATTGTTTATTTATATATTATTCTCGTGTGTTTGCTGTCTAGTTATGATAACTGCAATATAATGTTTATTGCATAGACTGGGCGTGAATGTATGTACATTCATTTTATTTTGAAGCGATAATGCAGGGTTGTCGAATGTGTCAATCTGGGAAAATTTCTTCCTTACCATAATTTCAGGTTGAGTGTTAGTGCCGACAATCATTGTCCTACTTTTGCCTTTATTGCAATAAACTGTTTATGATTATTATTCAAACTGCCTTTCTCTTTTCAGCACACTTTTTTCCTGTTATACTTGTTTTTAATTTTATTTATGTGTATGATGTTTGAATACAGTGGTAACGATTCACGCTTCTAAATATTACAGCTACATTGTGGTATCTGAAGGCTTACATGAAAGCTTATTCCTGTTCCTTTATTGTTTTGACTTCTTCATCTTTACTCTTTGTTAACATTGTGAACAAGATTTGTGAGCAAAACTAGG
>JAHWFP010096945.1:0-15622 GCA_023313725.1 Lithobius niger
ACGAGTCCCAGCTAGAATATTTAGTCCCATGTAAATTCAGTCCCCCCCCCCCCTCTAGTCAGTCAGACTCAGCTAAGATATTAATTCCCCCTCTAAATTTAGTCCCTCTAGTAAGATTTACTTGCCAGCTAGAATATTTAGTCCCCTGTAAATTCAGTACCCCTCTAGTCAGTCAGTCCCAGCTAGAATATTTAGTCCCCCTGTAAATTCAGTCCCCCTTCTAGTCAGTCAGTCCCAGCTAGAAAATTTAGTCCCTCCGTAAATTCAGTCCCCTCTCTAGTCAGTCAATCCCAGCTAGAAAATTAAGTGACCATGTAAATTCAGTCCCTGTAGTAAGATTCGCTCGCCAGCTAGAATATTAGTCCCCCTGAAAATTCAGTCTCCTCTCTAGTCAGTTAAGAGTCCCAGCTAGAAAATTTGGTCTCCTTGTAAATTCTGTCTCCCTAATAAGATTCACTTGCCAGCTAGAATATTTAGTCCCTCCGTAAATTCAGTCCCCCTGTAAATTCATTCCCCCTAGTAAGATTCAATTTCGATCTGGGATATTTAGTCCCACATATTCACTTACTCTAGTTTTCATGGGGGGGAGGCACTATTTTCTAACGGGGGGGCCATTTTTCCTAGAAAAATTGATCCCCCAGGGACTATGATTTTTCCTAGGAAATTTGGTCCAGGAAACCATTTGTCCAGGGCACCATTATTTCTGTGACAGGAATATTAAATATATACAGGTAAATACGATCTATGTAACCGTAAGCACAGGCGTACGCATGCAGGGTGGGGGGGAGGGGGAAGAGGGAGTCAAGGAGCACTTCCCCCTCCCTCTCCAAATGAAAGCATGGCGCTCCCCCATCACGGGCCAAACTTGTTTTTAGTGATTTTTTTGTATGATGTCGTAAGTATTTGTATTGTTATGTGGGCCAAAAATTTGCAATCTCAAAATTCGGGGGAAAAAATGCTGCTGAGGATGTTAAAATTTGCTTGCCTTTCCTCCCCTCCTCCCCCCCCCCCCAAAAAAAAGGTGCTGAACTTGCTGAAAGGTTGTTGAATGGGCCTAAAAATGCTATATAATGTTTTAAATTTCAGAGCATACATTTCAGAGTCTGAGGAAGAGCTGACAACGCTCCCCCAGACCCCCTAGCTGGTTGTTCAACATTTTTTTAGTAGCACAGGGCGCCCCCTTCATACACAGTGCCGCCCCCTCCCCCCCCTTCCACACAAAACATCCTGTGTACGCCACTGATCGTAAGTAACCATAAAGTGCACAAACAATATTATTATTATTTTCACATCTACTTAGACAAAAGTCCTCTTTGTGTGTGCCTGCAAAGTGATAACACTGCAAGTGAAGCATAAATCGCCAATGTTATGCTTTAAAACAAGACTGCGTATCGACTTCCAGTTTGTGTTTTCTGGAAATCGATACCAGTTCAACGAGTTCATCGTCTTTGATTTCCAGTCCCTAGGGCCAAGGGGTTTATAGACGTTGCATACGAATGTCAACATTCAGTATTAAGAAAACATGCGTCCTCTTAGGTTGATGTGATAAAGCTTGCTTTTGTTGTTGTGGCGTTGCACATGGGCTTCAAACCTGAGTAATTCAAAACCGTTACTTGAGAATGATATTCTGCACGAAAACTCAGACTTTAACCTGTTCTCAAAGATGAGTCTCAAGCACGGAGTCTCGAGAAAGCCAGGAAGTAAGCTCAAGTCTCCCCTTAAGCCAGAAGCGACTTTCCTGCTAAGCCGGTCTGCATTTTGGCAGCCCTACACCTGGCGGGGCAATTGCGGCTACAATAATATTACTATAGCTTTACCCTATTGTAGCCATTTCGTCAAGTAGTAGAGAACAATACTTATATGCTCTTTTGGTTGTAAGGCCGCTAAAAATTAGTGGGTCTCGGAAGAGGTACTGAAAAAAATGACGCGAGTGGGCAGTTTACTTGTGATTTTTCAGGTGCGGGCGATAGTTTTTTTTTTAATGGAGTACGACATCTATGTTTGAATGCCAGTATCAGCGTGCAAGTATTTTTGCAAATTTGGTTAAAAATTATTCATTAAAACCAAGTTTTTAGTTGTTCCATGCCTCTGAAAGACCCTTAGACTTGTTTCGAGGCGATCACGTGAATGGAGCCAAGAGCTGATATGGTCATCGGCCCCAGGTAATGTTTGGAGAAAGTGCTGATGCGTGATCGGAATTTGTTGTTTAGACAACGTCATAAAAAAACGTGTCATGCGCTAAGATAAAATCTATGCGTGTGCTCCTGAGAACCACTTAATTAATTTTTAGTGGACTAATGCAGAGAGCAACGTATTATGCAAATAATGCGTCCATTTCCAGGCGTTGTCATGCTGGAGTTGTCCTAGCACTTGGTGTTTTTTTTTTTTTTTTATAGAATCAGAGGTGTGTTTCTTACAGGATATGTGAAGTGTTCGTAAATTGCTAGGATAAAGGCGTTAGCCACCACAGTGTAGTTCATTTTAGAACAATAGAATAAAATTTTTTTTTTTTATAATTGTAGATGATAGGCTAGGTATTAGTTGATGCTTCAGTATTTTTTCCTTGTCCTTTTGTGTTTTATTTACTGACCGTAATAAATTCGGTCCTTCATTCATTCATTCAATTAGGGGGGTAGAGCTCTTTCCAGTCGCAATGTAACGTTACAGAAGGGTTACTAGCGCAAATAACGCTCACGGCTTGACAGACGACCGCGTAAGCCCAGACAACATGGCGCTGGTAATGGTAGCTTAATCCGGCCCACATTAGAGTTCAAACAAGCAGGCAAATAAACATTGCGCTATCGCAACTGCCAAAATAATTCATGGTATTTTTACTAACCACATAGGGCGAATATCACCTGATATACCTGACATAATATATACCTTAACGAAATTCGTTCTCCCGCGTTCTAAGTTGCGTGATCGCAACGTACGGTGGCTTATTAGGACACACAACAACTTGTTTTCCACACACACAAAACTTTCATGAAACCGGACTTCGGCGTTCCAACACCGTATAAGACAGTACGCTACAATCTAGGTAAGCTGCGCCCGCGCCAGTGGCCATCTTGTTCCGGTTTCATAAAAGTTTTGTGTGTGTGGAAAACAAGTTGTTGTGTGTCCCAACGAGCCACTCTAGTAACAGTTTCTTCCCGTTTGTCGTCTAAACTCGTGCCCTTGTGCGTATAACGCTTACCTAGTGCATTCTATTGGGAGTATGCTCCTCCTGTAATGAAGTTAGTATAGCTGTAAGATTCAACCTACTTAATGGAATGGGGGGGGGGGGTGTGGATTGAGGCTTAATGGTGCGTCGACAGCAAGGTCACGAGCGCCAACCCCAGTCACAGTGCCGTGGTTTGGCTTGCCACTGCGCCACACATTACAGAAGTGTTAAACAAACCCCAAATCTAGATCTTATCACAGATCTGTACCTCCTGCAAAAATTGAAAAAAAAAAACCCGGACAGGAGGACAGAATCATGGCCCACTTGATGCGCTAAGGCTCGTAGCAGATAGAAACGGCGACGAACCGTCGTCTTCAAGACACAGAAACTACGAGTTCATAACGAGAAATGCAGGACTAACTTCAGCTCTTAGGTAGTCTCGTCAACGAAGATTAGTGTTCGTAAACCGCTTTCCCCGCTAACGCTGAGTGGGTTGACCCAACCCAAACCATGTATTTAACCGATCCTTGGGATGGACGTGGCAATTACGCTATCATGAGAAAGCCTGATCCCATCCATTCTCCATGATTGCGAATCAATACATTGCCTCTTTGTATGCGTTATTCGTCCTTTGAGAGAAATTTGGGCTATCCTGAATCACCGGTGAGAATTGAGATCAGTGGCGGAAACCCGATAGAGCATGCTGCCAACAACAACTTGTTTTTTTTTTTTCTTTTATTACTATTTTTTTTTAATAACCGAGATCCCGAGAGTGTACTTTAGCTTATTACAAGTGTTTCGGCGTATTCTGCGTAGTCTGATTTTCTGCGTAGATCGCTGAATGCGTGGAAGATTTCGAAGACCTATTAGTGGTGGTGGTAAGAGGACGAAGTGGGGGGAAGGGGGGGGGGGGAATAAAGGGGATGATGTACTGGATCATCATCTAAAGAGCTCCTGTATTGTCGCGTCCCTGCAATGGGTAAGCCAGCAGAGTTCGCTTACTATGAATCGCTTTTCCATTATGTTAACGACCCTCGTATAGCCCTCCCCCCTCGCGCGCGACCCCCCACTCCCTCTCTGTATCCACCGTTCTGTCACGCGGATCCCCCACCCCCCCTCCCTCCTTTTTCGCTTTATCGGAACTGTGAGAGAGAAGATGAGATGCTTGTTGCTTTTGTTGTTGGAAATTTTTATTTGGAAAAGAGGTATTATGTACATTTCTGAAAAAGATGTGACTCAGATAGGGAAGGAAAGAGTCTCAGAAAAAGAAACAACAAACTGCTAAAAACAATCTTTTGAAAGCATATTTAAAAGGGTTCTGGGTTTGTTGTATACGTTGAAACAAAAAGTTTTTTTTTTTTAACGTTCGTATGTTATTTTGCAACGCCTAAGTAAACAGATTCAGTGCCTAAACCATGCGCAATGGCTGTTTGCCGTGACGTCACCATGAGTTAGCCAATGACGAACGAGAACAACGGCTGTTTGGCCGTCTGATTGGACTAGCACAGTCACGTGACATGCACGTCACAGCAAACAGCCATGGCGCGTGGTATAGGTTTATTAAACAGGACGGAAAGCCAAATGGCTCGAGAAGGGGTTAAATAAATACGAATGCAAACCTATTTACGTTGCCTTTTGGACTTATATGTTGAGTGGAGAATTGAACCCACGACCTTTGAAACCAAATGACGAGGTCCTATCGCCGAGCTACACTGCCACGGACTTTCTAGTATGGCTAAGCGGTAGGACTTGAGCATTTGGTGCGAAAGGTCGTGGGTTCAATTCTTTGCTCACGCAGTTTGACATGAATGCCCGAAAGGGTATTCATTCATATTTATTTAGGGTTATTCAAAGCATCAGTGATTTCGGAACGCCAAAACTGGAAGATATTGCGGAACACAAAACCCACGGCGGAAATTTGCTCATTTCCAGTGTTGGATATCGTTCTCTTGCTCCATCGTTTGGTCATGGTATTTATGGAAAACCAAACAATGAAAATATGGTGGGGGAATGGGGGGGGGTAGGGGAGGGGCAGGACAACCCAACCTAACCTAACCTCACCTCTAAACCCGGATGCAGTCGTTATTCCGTTTTGTGCAGTGACTAGCAATTCCGTCTAGCAACAGGGTAAGGATTGTCAGTGGCATGTAACGAGGCTGTTACAATTCTTAGTATTAAATAAACACAGATGCAAACCTACTTCCGTTAGCGTTTGGACTTTAATGACAAACTATCTGAGAACTGAATACTCGACTTATGACACCTTTTTTTTTTTAAGAAAACCGAAATAAAGTAAGCACTTAATACCGGCGGAGAGCTAAATAGAAATTTTGTAAAGCTATGGCTTAAAAAATTGAAAAAAAAGTGGGTTCCTTAAAACCAGGAGCATATAAAGACTGGTTAGGAACGAAGGGAGTACTGGATTGTTTTAAGATCCTGTTCAGTGTGTGAATGGATTTCAGTGCTCAGTTCAGCTTAGGTTTAAAGGTCAAGGAATCAGTTTTCCACTCCGGCATCTAAATCCGAAAAGCTACTGAAATAGGTTGTAGCTTTATCAAGGACCACGCTAGTGGCCCGCCCGCTAAGTTCAATTGTCACACTTCATTGTAAGAAAGTCATTCTTTAAGTCCAGCATTGTTGCTTGGCAACCACTAGCTATGGCACTTTAATAGAAGCCAGAGCTGAGCGTATTTCACGATGGTGAGGATAAATACCTATGTGGCGAAACAGCTTGAAAATTGTTGAAAATGGACAGTCGTTGTGCCTTGACAAGCAACAGTTGTATTTCAGTCAAGTGCATAAGCTGTTTTAGTGCGATAAAAGTGCGTGAAGATCGTTGATGTCAGCTGAATACTGACTGGTGACTGATGGCTACTAATTCCGCTCATATAAAATAATTTATGCAACAGATCATGATACGAATGAAATTTGGTATTCAACACCCTTTTAACTCCGATAAGTGCATTTTATGGTTTGACGTTTGGGGAGGCATTAAATGAAAAGACTGCAATCATTTGTAATGCTATTTGTCTGTATGTTGGGAAAACGCCGCCGGTTACCAAAATAAGTATCATTCGTTACAGGGGTTAAACGTTTTGTAGCGAGCGTCAACTGTTTCCGGTTATCTTCCCGATGAAGGCAGAAGGGTTAGTTAACTATACCACGCGCCATGGCTGTGACGTGCATAACACGTGACTAGGCTAGTCCAATCAGACGGCCAAACAGCCGTTGTTCTCGTTCGTCATTGGCTAACTCGTGGTGACGTCACGGTAAACAGCCATTGCGCATGGTTTAGTAGCAATTGAAACGGACACCTAAAAATAATCGGCAACACGAACATTGTCGATAAAATGGTTGCTCTATTTATTGTTGATGGTTGAATACAAAACAGCAAACGGTTTAAGTCGTATGACGACGTCCTCACTCCAGCAAACTAAAAAAAAAAAATATCTCCATTCCTATTCAATTTTTTTCGATCAAAATTGGCCAGATAGTACATAACTGGGCACTGGCAAAAATAAGATGCCACCAAAAAAAACAAAAAAAAAAAACTACAAAAGAAGTGATATCTGAAACAAAACCTACGAGGATGGAAGAACCTGCCAAGTTTCAACAAATAAAAGTGCTGATATCAGAGCCAAACAGGCTGCCACCAAGTTGCTATATTAGTTGCCAAGCTAATCCCACTAACTATTACTTCACACGTTGAATGATACCGATGCAGCCTTTATAGTTGTGTAAACTTTTTTTTTTTAACTCTCCACCGGTATCAAGTTACTTATTTTGCTTTCCTGCTCTGACTAAAAACGTTACTAATAGCTGAAAATAATAATAATTGATCATTATATTCGAATATTTCTTACATTATGGAGGCCGTCACAAAGGAACCCCAGGAGTAGCTGGTGGGTTTCCAGCATAGCAATACGCTCTCACGGAGCGCTGTCTTAGGTTAGGGCACATTTAAATTTGGTTTTAAACTGTAAGGCTGCGTTTATAAAGTTGATTTTGGCAGTAACGCTCTGCGCTTGAAAGAAGAGCTTTTCCAACGCTCAATGCTTGCGCGCAGACATTTGTTAGGGGCATGCTAATGCCGGCTGGATGTTGATATTTACATATCACGCAGCGCTCGCATACGTTGAGAAAGTAAAGTTGGTGTCCTCAAATGTTGAATGCGCATAAATAAATAAATTATGGAGAAACATATTAACTGCATTGCTTCCACAGAACAATCACATTTTGTGAATCATCATCCCAAAGCAACCCCAGAAGTAGACGGTAGCTTTCCGGCATAGCAATACGCTTTTACGGGAGTGCTGTCGGATTAGGGCAGTGTTTAGGGCAGTTTGCTGTCGGATTAGGGCAGTTTATAAAGTTATAAACGTGCTCCAATCCGTTTATAAATGGGTTTCTAAACATTCCCCTTCTGCAAAAGCACTTCTGTTAGCGAACTTTGCTTTTGTATACCACACGCCGTGCCTGTTAGCTGTGACGTGCATATCACGTGACTGGGCTAGTCCAATCAGACGGCCAAACAGCCGTTGTTCTCGTTCGTCATTGGCTAACTCATGGTGACGTCACGGCAAACAGCCATTGCACATGGTTTAGAAGGAGAAGTAATACAATATATTGGTGGATGGACGTACCGATCAGCATGTGAGTCCCATGCACATAATTAATAAATGAACCGGGGACTGTGGAGCATATCTTCGGAGATTTGGCGCGCACCCAGCCGAAAGCCCATGGTGCCAGTGGGAGAGAGGGACAACTTTGCTAGGTAATTCCAATATGAAATTTCTAGGATCATTTACACGCCACAATCGACAAGATCACGAGGTCCAAAAATGCTACTAGTATAGCAAGAGACAGGTTTCGAACTCGGGAACTCTGGGATATGAGACAATCGTGCTCAACCATCAGGCCATCTTGCCCCATATAAATTCAATGGGTCGACTCACGCTGGCAAACAAAATGATCCAATTTACTTCGTCTCCTTCAGCAAAATATACAACAAGAGTTATTTACAACGTGACATCGATCAACTTGAATTTGTCCTACAAGACGACAAAGAGCATCTCTGCCGCTTGTAGCTACTTAAGTTTTGCGAGTGTCTCTGGCGGTACAACGTTCTTTCCATATATAGCAAGCTTCCCGCCAAAAGCCAAGTTACAAGTTGCAAAGAATGGAACGTCAGTCCACGTGGAAAAGTTGTTGCTTCTTACGGTGTTCTAAGGCTGGCAAATGCTTCCAAAAGTTCCTGCTTGTTGAACGGGGTAATGACCCATAATTGCTGATAATTACTTAATAACTGTCATTAAGTGTTCGAATGGAACGATACGGCCAAACCTTTCACCCATTACGCCTTAATTTCCCATCACTTTTCTATTATCGAAAGACTTGTACTAAATATCGGAGGCATTGATTACCAAAAATAGTATAAACTTGCGTCCGAATACTGAAAATTCATGTTGGCTTTTTTTCGATTCCCTCCTTTCTTTTGACCCCAATATTGCTTAAATAAACATGGCCTACACAAGATAGTTGTGAATTACGTAGGAAATCGAAAGGAACACACATTTGCATAGCAACGAAAATCATCACTGTAAAATAAATTAGCTAAGTCTTCAGCATGGGCTTGTATCTCATTGCGTCATTGCGATGACGTGTTTGGGAATCGAACCAACGAACTCCAGATCACAACTCGGACGCTTCTGCTGCCCGAGCCACCTCTCCAAGACCATTTAGGGACCGTTCATTATTTATGAACGGGGGGGGGGCAAATTTTTACCTTGCATGTACTCATTTCATGAAAATGAAAATTTTAATTCAATTTTGAGGGAGGGGCAAAAGAGGCTCACCAACACCTAAGAGGGGGAGGGGGTGCATGATATTTAAAAAAAAATATTAATGACAACAATCAGATAGTCCCCCACCCACCCCCGTTAATAAATAATGAATGGTCCCTTAGGCCCAAGATCTGATTAAAGTAGACCTCTCTCTTGTGTCATTTCGTAGATCTCAGTAGGCCCCCGACAGGCCATCAGAGCAGAGGCCCCACGGGAAATTTTCCGTTTGCCTTACGGCCAGTACGCCTCTGTCCAAGGTCTTTGTTGTTCTTTGTCCTTTGCGTGTTTTTGTACTCCCACGTTGCTTTATTTTCCCTCTTACTCGTTTTCACAATTATTCTTAAAACGACCATTGAGCCTAAAAACTGTTTAAATCTATTTTAGCCTCTCATTTCTAAAACACACCATCAAATCGACCACCGCAAGTCTTAAGCTAAAACATTTCATTTCCTTCGCACTTAGTTTTGGGACCATTCCAAATCTAAGCCACTGGATAAGAAAGGTGGTGGGGGGGGGGGGGGCAGGAGAAAGGGACACTGGTCGAAAAACGGGTGGTTCGAGTCTGATTACACGAACTGTCACCGATGGACCGTCTTTTAGTGTCAACGTCTTGTCTGCAAACACAAAGGCACGGCCACTATCGACGAAAACGAAAAAAATTACTTCCAAGTCTGCTTTTTTTTCCTTCTCTTAATCCGGAATCAAATGGCATATTTGGTCCAATTCGAGAATGGGATGAGCTGGTGGAGGAGGGAAAACGGTAGGGGTCGTGGGGGGGGGGGGGGGATAGAATTAGGATGCTCCAGTTCGACACTGTTGATTGCAGAATCTCGGTCCGGAGAGATTGTTCCTGAACGGTTCTATTTTTGTTGCCTTTTGGGAACCACGAAGCGTGCTGCGCAAGCAAGCTTATGTAAAATGTTTACAGCTGGTTCCTATATATACGCGTATGTGTCTTCGTTTACGTGTTGCGGTTGTCATGGGAACACGCCCTGGAGAAATCCCGGGTAGCTAGGCAGTGACGGACAACCCGTAAATATTCACTTTTCGCAGTGAGGAAATAATGAGTAATTCGCTCACACCGCTGCGTTCCACCAGTCGCAAAAACGCGTGCGAGCAGTCTCTTACAGTAAAAGCTCTACCAGTCTTATCTGCCCCAGTGCTACACAAAAACCGATGCAGTACAGATTGCCGTAAAAAAAGCAGCGCATTTCTTTGGCTAGCAAAAAAACGAAAGTGAGTCACGCAAAAAGTAAAACCAAGTTACAAAATGGCAAACTGCAGCCACAAAAACAAACAAAAAATATAGCAAACAAATTCGTTACTTAAAAATCAAAACAACAACATCAAAAAATCACAAATCAAACTTCACAGTAGGGAGAAAAAGGTTGGGGCGTCGGACGAAAGTCTTACTGGAAATTATCTAATGGAATAATTGTCTAATGTCTGCCTAATAACAAAATCTGGAAAATAATTTGAACGGAAAATCGTACATTGGATAACCGTACCATGGATAACATTCTTACTGGACAGCAATATGGCTCTGGTTTCTGATGGCAACGTCCCACGAGGCAACGTCCATAATTATTTTACACTCAAAACTCGTCTGACTTAGTTGACGAGGTTCGCGCCATTTGTACGATTCATGCATTTCATTGGCTGTAGCGACCCTCCGAATTGAGGGGGACGGGGAGAAGGGGCAGGTGGAAGACGATACGTAGTGAACCAAAAATAGAGGTACCGAGTTCAGATCCATGCGATCCTTCACTTAACTGGCGCAAAGTGATCAATTAATTAGTTAAGCGTTGCCACCAAAATCCCAAAGGTTCAACACTTTCAGCTGTCAAGCGAGGCAACAGATAGTTGTAGAATAAATAATGGGGGGAGTGGGGACGTTTATTGGGGGGGGGGGGAATCATTCAATTATTAAAAAGAGATTAGATCTTTGTGTTCCGAGCGTCTATTGATTTGTTGGGCTTCAAAAGTGACAGGTAAGTTTACACTGTGAAGATGATGTGTACTGACAGTACACATCAATGTGTACCTTCTCAGCCTCCACACGAACTGTGAGTGCACATCGTCTTCAGAGTGTACACTTCAATATTGTTGATTACGACGGAACTAAGTCAAACATCAGCAGCTTCGGGTAATGGGGGAGCAAGACGAAATATGGCGCCATGCGACGCGGATAGCCACATGTCCAGAAACCACTATTGGCGTCGAACCACACCCTTATGGAAAAGCCTCCTACAGCAAATAATGACACGGCCGTATCAGTATTACGCAGAACCTCGGCTTCTAGTTTCAAAGGTCGTGGGTTCGATTCACCGCTCAGGCTGTCTGGCAAATAAGTCCAAAAGGCAACGTAAATAGGTTTGCATAGGTATTTATTGAAGTCTTGTGGAGCCATTGGCTTTCCGTCCTATTCTAGACACACGCTAGTGTGTCGCGCCAAGTTGGGCAACAAACATCACAATAAACATCACATCAATTCAATTGTCGAGGTTGTAAACCATTGTAGGGCGACACCATAGCGTCAGTGTCTTGTATCTTGAAACATAGTTGGGCACATTTCAGGTACTTGGGGGAAAATAATAATGCGGTACAAAAGCTTAAATTGTGTTGAAATTTAGAGCAATGACCCACCTGACAAAAATTAACTCGTGTAGAAATGCCAGCTTAGCTGCTTTCAATGCAAAATCTTACCCTCAATAAAGTTGAAAATGTGTTACCAATTACTAGCTAGCTACTAGCTATCTAGTCCGCTCATTCCCATGTTAATTTCCATAGGGTGATTATTCATCGCTATCGATATAATGGGACGGCTTCAAGCAATGAAATTGGATGAATGGGTGCAGTACAATACGAACTGCGTACCTTTTATGGTTTGAAGCCTGGGGGCGTAACGGGGATGGCGTGGGAGGGCGCGTAAGTACGAAAATATTGTTCTAACCATTGTTAGTATTGTCGGCATCGTCTCTCGTTGGACGACCAAAGTTCGGACAATAACATCGTGTATACTGACGTGCATGCCTAAGCACGCACACTTGTGTATCTCGATAAATCTAAAGAACGTTGCCAAAGAAATTGTATTCACGTTCAATTCACCAAAAATAACCAACTGTAAAAACAAAGCAAAATAAACAAAGCCAAAAACTGGTAAAGAGAGTGGCTCGGCCCTTCAAAGGAGTGATATCAACACACCAAAACTAAATAAAACAAATTACAACAAAATTAAAACCAAACCAAAAACCTATGAAGAGGTGACTAAATTGAGAATGGTTCGGCCTATAGGCAAAAGGTAGTAGCAAAGTGTTCAAACCAATTTCTTGTTGACGTGGCACTTTATTACTCATCTGCACAGTTGTGGAGTTGAGTATATACACAATTTAAAAAAAGGAGTGATATCGTATCAAAACCGAAAACTGGTAAAAGAGGCCGCCAAGTTCCGAATGGTTCGGCCCTTCAAAGGAGTGATATCAACGCACCAAAACATTCGCCAAGTTAATCGCACCGCTTAATAGTTCGAAGGTTAAATGAAAACTAGAACATTGCAATGTTCAAGTTTTCATTTAACGTCCAAAGTATTGTTCGGTGCGATTAAGTTGGCGAATGTTTTGGTGTTTTGTTATCACTCCTTTGAAGGGCCGAACCATTCGGAACTTGGCGGCCCCTTTTACCAGTTTTGGTTTTTGACATGATTAAATACTACAGCTTATGTTATACCAAGGCTACAACACAAGTGGTAATTCAGGCAACATGAAGTACATTGATTGTCAAATCAACTAACCACCTAGCATGAGCGTCATGTTTTCCATAGATGTGCTGTTTAAAAAAAAAACATGACGCGCATGTTAGGTGGTTAGATTTCACAATAAATGTCCTTAACGCACGGTGGTGACGTAACGCTACCACATTCCCATGCTAAAAGTATATAGTCGTCGTTCTAGTCGGTTAGTCTGAAAGCCCACACACACACGTCACTGTGGGTTAATTTTGATAACCCACACTTTTTTGATAATCTATGATTTTACCGGATCGACACAATCCCTGCACCAACATGTGACAGTTCCACCGCGTGGCATATAATGATCCACTTTTCATAACTACACAACAAAGATTCAACCTGCACACCTCATTGCAAAATCAGCGTAAACAGGTACTTTTGCAACTGGCGAAATTTAGCGTACCAATACGACTTAAAAAAAAAACCATGCCACGTAACTACGTTGACTGCGCAAACTAATCCTACCTTTAGTCCCGACGGTACGAAAACTGGACTGCTGACACTTTGAAATACACCTAAACGCCTAGGACTGAAGCTCAAGCGCATTTTATACTCTTGTTATTTAAACTATTAAGGTATTGAAAATAACAGCCTTACCTTAAACACGAAATTCGAAAACTGGGACAGTAAAAAAAAATGACGCTCAAACTTAGCTCTAACTTACCTAGACAGGGAGTTTCTAAAAAGTTTCCGTTCAGGAAATTCTTAAATTCATTATAACTCACAAGTAAAATTTACGAACAAACATTTTTTATAACTGAAATAAGTCATTTAGTTAGCTTAACGTCACACCTCGCCATTAAAACACATATCCGTGAGAAATAGGTAGTTACCAGACGATAATTGCTCGTTTACTCGAAAAGGGGCAGTCCAATGTCTCTAGGGTGGGGGGGGGGGGAACCACTTACACTACGCACTCATAAGATTTCCCTACCCCCATGATACTGGACTGCCAGTTTTTCGAAAATGATCAATTATCGCCGGTTTATCGCCTATTTCTTACGGATATATGTTACTTATCACATCTGAACTCGCTCAATTTTGAACTGTACTGGAACTTTGGTTGTAGAAGGAAGTTTAGGCGGGAAACCTCTGATCGCTGTACGGACGAAAATTTGTCCGGAATCGCCCCAATAAGATTCTATAGTTTCTGAAGTAGCTGGGTATTCTCTCACCGGCGCTGCCGTGATGAGATCTGCTATGGATTTTGTCCTTCCTAGTTAATGACCAAACTTTGATCGCTTACAATCTAGCAACTTCAGAAAGTGGCTGAATGCTCTCACGGATCGTGTACTAGAACAGCTTTTGACACCGCGTGACGTCACACAGCTGATTACAGGAAAATCGATACTAATCCATTAACAATGCCAAATTCTGTACGAACGGGATTTCCGGAAACGTGAAAGGATCCAACCTCGTGGACCGCGAATAAACGGTGCATACCCGTTTCGCCGATTCCCGTTTCGCCGAATCAATTTATTCGTACAAAATTGGACGTTAGCGAAGTTAAAGATTCTATTCCTAATTGGAAGGAATTTGTGATTAGTTGTGCTTCCTGATGTTATATGCTTAGCCGCAGCGAGCGCGGTAGCACGAGCGAGGCACGCAATTTAGGAAATAAATATTCGGCGAAACGGGACTTCCATGGAAAATTAAGATAACTGTTTATAATTCGGCGAAATGGGATTCGGCGAAACGTCATACACCGCGTAACCACATCCGCAGTCTAAAAGCTACTCACGTGAAATCAGTAGCGTTTACCGGGGGGGTGGGGAATGGGGGGCACTGCCCCTGCCTTATTTTGGAAAAACTGTCTTTTTTGCTCTTTTTGAAAAAAATATATGCCTTTATTTTGCTTTTCTGCACGACTAAATGCTGGCGCTGTAGCTAGAAGAAAAGCCCTAAGAAAGACAAAAAGAAGGTCGTTTGGCCAAGAAAGGTGCAGAAGAGGGTAAAAAAAATCAGTATTTTTCAATAAGCCTTTACTTTCCATAAATGCTGACTGACAGGAAAAGTTTACACCATTTATGAAAATGGGTAAGAAACCGTTATTTAATGGTTTTCGTCAGCTTTTACTACGGTGTAGATCAATAAGAGTCCAACTTTAAAAACCAGAACTGGTAAAACGGACCGCAAGTTCGGAGAATTTGGTGCGGGAGTAAGCCTATTCATCCATGCAACACGGTGTCGAGACTTATTTTAAATGAAGCTAACGTGTGTCGTTAACGGAATCCTTTTGTTTTTACGTTTGCGTGTCTTCCTGTGGTGTTTAAATGCGACGATCAAATGTTATTTCATTGAGTTATGTCGCTAAAACCTACTAGCTATAAGGAAGCAACCATGTTTTAATTTGCGATGTTTTTAAACAAATTTTTGGTCGCTGAATCTTATGGTAAAAACCGTTTGTCTCTGTCTGGTGCCGCTCTGAAGTTGAAAAAGACGATAGACGGACGGAGGAACGGACAAAGTTCGCTACAATAGTCTTCTCAGCCGTATCGGCTGTACTGATAACTAAAAATGGCCGCTGCGGCCCTGCCGATGCATCTCGCAAAATTCTCGCATTGTTTCTCGCGCTGCTTGATAGCATTGAGTGGAACGACCCTACCAAAGCTTCGTATAATCCAGGATCCCTGGGATGGGCGAAATTAGTTTCAACAACTACGCGTGGCAACTAAAGTCGATGTGGGATACAAGTAATATCATCTAGTAATAGCCCTAGGGTTTTTGCCGGCTATACGACAATGGTTTTCGCGCTAAAAATGTAGCCTGACATTAAAACTAACACGCTAATTATCTCGTAATTATATCCCCGAGCAGTCATGTAGCGCG
>JAHWFP010096954.1:6645-19722 GCA_023313725.1 Lithobius niger
ATTCGTACAGGCATTTTTTTGATGAGTAAATTAATTGATAAAACTTCAAATTACTCTTCTTTATACTAGAAAGTCATTGTCAATGTGTGCCCCCCCCCCCACCCTGAAAATTATTTCTGGTGCCACTACTGTAAGGGAACTATAAGTAACGCAAGCTATGGCATGGTAATATTTCTGCAATCTACATCATTAAAAAGTACGAAGTGTGTACGCGCGTGTTGTATATACCTACTCCTCTAGAAATAAGATCCCTACGAAGGTAAGAGTAGTGTCAAATGAAATGAATTAAATTACCCTTCCAACAGGCCTATTTTCGTTACTGTAGCTTGATTTTTTTTTTACCATTAAATACGCGAAAAAATAGTCAGGCAACGATTTAGAGATGTCATAGTTTGATCAAACATTTACCGTTAAGGGAAATTAATAAGAAAGTAACTTGGTTCCAAACCAAAAAAAAAAAAAAACACACACCAAATATGACAACAAATTTTACACACAAATAAATTCGCGTTTCTAAAAAATGGACGTACACGGATTGAGTGAGCAAAGCGTGCAATTTACATTTACAGTAAATCTTTTCAATATAAAACGAACTCTTTTTACTGTATACGAACTTCAGACATTCTAAGGAATGTAATGATGAACGAATTATGCGCAATTTTTCAACCATCGGTATGTGGAATTTGGGATGCTCAATGTATCGAATTATCTACATGAAGCTTGGGCGACACCACTGGAGTGAGCGGAATGAACGATACGGCTAGTTTATATTATAATATGCAAACGACGGAAGTAGACGAGCAGGAAATGGCTACCTACAATCACCACATTGTCATCAGATAATTTTCTTTGTTGAAACACCAGTGTCCTGGGATATGTAATAAACCGTGTAACAAACATAACGCCGTAACATAACAACGCAATAAACAAAAAAACAAAACAACAACAATGCAGCAAACGTAACACCATGACGTAACACAATAAACTGAAAACAAAACGGAACAGATTTAGCATCATAATAAACGTAACAAAATAATAAATAAAAGAACAAAACAACAAACGTAGTACCAATTAAAGGCAAACAACAGTGTAAGAAACGCAAGATGGTAACGTAACAACGTACTAAACTAAAAACAAAACAACAATGTAACAAGCATACAACATAAGGTAACAACATCATAACTTAAAATAAAACAACAATGCAACAAACGTAACACCATAACCTAACAATGTAATAAACTAAAAACAAAACAACAATGTAACAAGCATACAACATAATGTAACAACATCATAACTTAAGATAAACCAATGCAACAAACGTAACACCATAACCAGGTTTGTGAAACGATCACAGAATGTCATTAATATCTTTAATTTACGTATTAGCAAAATTATCCTAACTGTTTATGTAACAATTAAATTAGTAATACGTTTTTACATCCATATCCGTTATTTATTTGTATTTTATCTAATCGCAAATCGCTTTGCAGCAGCGCTGCGTCGTCGAAGCTCCAGTTTAGTCAGTTTGTTTCTCGCTGTCTTGGTTGCTATGGAAACGAATACGGCCTCGCTATTGAAAACGGTTAAAATAACTTCGAGTGACAATTCCTGGAGTGAAGACGCATTGCGGACGTGTAAGTACATTGTATAGCGTTTGTGATGCATATTTATTATCGTGTAATGTGTTACCATCAGCAGCAATAAACGAATCGCGCCTAACGACCAATTCTATCGCCATGTTAAAAAAATACATATTTAGCACCAGTCAAAAACAGAAGTCGTTGTTTGCAACTGACGTCCCGTCGAAAACAATCAAATGTAACATAACCTAAACTTTTCTTACATGCTGAATTTAGCTTCTCATTCTTTAATAACTGATGAATTAAGCCTTCTTAGCAATTTTAAGTATGCGAAGCTGGTGTTGTGTGATGCCAACTATTTTTGACTACGCTCTAATGCACTAGAGCACTTATCAGTTATTAATCGCCCTCTTGGTAGACCATTGAGTGCTGATCAGAACAAGTGGGCTGTGATTGGCTCAAACGTCAAAAATCTCCCTTTCCTATTGGCCAAAAAATAACGAGAGATAACTCTAAACTAGCAAATTCTTCCCCTGCCAACGAGGTGATTACTGTAGGCTAGTCTGAAACTCTTCTCAACGTAACCATTCCTTGGTAAGATGGTAACATATTTATTGACTGTGAGTTTGGCTTTCTTCCGCTATGAAATTCTACATATTTTTGTAAAATTCAACTTAAGTTTTTTTTTTTACTTACTTGTTCTACAGCCGTCCGCATTCGTCTTCCTGACATAGTCCTAAAATAAGTGTGGAGAAAGTCAGAAAGTACATTTTGTTTCACTGCATCAGTTTATCTTAATACTCCACGTAAGTACGGTCAAAAGAATTAATTCACCTACAATCTGAAGGCACTGTGCACTGACAGTACATGTCACTAAGTACCGGCTCACTTCCCACATCAATCGTATACTGGCAGTAAATGAGCTGTGTACTATTAACACACCTGTGTGTGTTTGTGTATTACCAATTTTACCATTACAAGTATATTGACAAGAGAAGGCCTAAGTGCACAATGTCAGCACAACCAGACGTTTTGAGCTGACTCCAGCTCATTATCGCGGGAATAAAAAACAAAGTACACTTAAAATTGCGTAACAGACTGTTACGCAATTTTAAGTGTATTGTGTTTTATATTTGCTTGATAATGAGCTGGAGTCAGCTCGAAACGTCGGGTTGTGCTGACATTGTGCACTTTGGCCTTCTCTTACCAACACCCTTCTTTCCAGTCCTTACATTTTCCTACCCTAATATTGGCATTACATGCACTGTGTATGGAGACTGATATTCAAATCTTGTGCGGATGTACTGCACGGCTTGACAAACAATACTCTCTAAAGGCGATCACTCTAAGTCCCATTTACTTTAAATGCACAGTGCCTTCATCGCGTGTCGTTAGTTAATCCGGTAATTATCTAGAATGACTACTTTGCAAGCTAGCGACTTAATTCACCTACCTATCGATTCCTTTTGTCGTAAAACTTGCGAAAATCATAACGAAAACGTGCGCAAACGCTTATTTATTTAAAAAAAATTATTAAAACACCTTAAGACGCCACTCACAAGCTAGAAGCGGCCGCCATTCAATGCGATGATACCGCAACATAGAAAACCTGATTTCGACCAGAACATCAGCAAACGGAAATTACCTTCATTTGCGACGCGATGCAATAGCTGAAGCAGACGAGAATTTTATGTTTATATTTTATTTTTATGTCAATATTTAATCTTTACAGTATGAAACACTGTCCGCAGGGGCGCGCTTCGCGCACTCTATTATATACATCGAGAATTTGTGTAATCAGAAATAGTATGACGCAAGCATTTGTGAAACAAGAAACAAATTATGTCACTTCCTTGTTTCACAAATGCTTGCGTCATACTTTTTCTGATTACACCAATTCTCGATGTATATAATAATGCGCGCGAAGCGCACCCTGCGGACTGCGATTCCGGCCCTGAATATCACCCTCTGCCTGGGAAAGAGATAATTTTCGTTTAGTAACGTTCTGGTCGAAATCAGGTTTTCTATGTTGCGGTATCAGCGCGTTGAATGGCGGCCGCTTCTAGCTTGTTGTGAGTAACGTCTTCACGTGTTTTAATATTTTTTTTTTAAAATAAATAGAGCGTTTGCGCACGTTTTCGTTATAATTTTCGCATGTTTTACGACAAAAGGAATCGATGGGTAGGTGGATTAAGTCGCTTGCTTGCAAAGTAGTTACTCTAGATAATTACCGTTAATCCTTGCTACGCATCCGGACAAGGGTTGAATATAGGGCTAAAGCTAGAGCTACAGCTAATGCCTGGGCTTACATCTAGAGCCTTTAATCTGTCTCTATCGCCATAACATACTTTCTGACCGTTACTCCAACTACTGTCGTTAAGTGGCTGGCGGTCGCCTTCGCTTTCCAGGCTGACTGTCACCTTCAACTGATTTTTGTCGTCCAGACCTGTCTTACGACCGCTATCCCAGCCAACGTTCTCTAGGGACACTCCATTGTGTCTCTACTCCGGGCCACGAGACGGTGCAAGTTGTTCTTTGTTATCCCGCGCTTTCCCTGTGCCCGCCACTCCAGTTCATGCACTCGATCGTTGTCACGCCATTGTGTCTCCTCATCCAAGCCTTAGTGTGTTCCAGAAGTAATCGATTCTTCAAAACAACTAACACAGAACACGGACTCTTTGCCTGCTCTGACTGTCCCTCCAACAGCCACTTCAGCTCCTGTTGCCGGTCACACTGGCCATTTCCCGTACCCAGCCCAGTGTTCCTGTATCTGTATAGAATTCAGTGGCTCCAAGAACCATTTCGACCCTCATCAATGTTGTCAGTTTCACCGAACGTGCGACTGGTTCACCCGTAAGTGCAGTGTATGTGCGAGCCTTTCCGAAAAAGAATGGAGGGAAATTTTGTGTCGCCACAAGAAATCGGCAATGTACCGTTCAACCCCAGTTACATTTCTAAGAAGAAACCTCATCAAGTTAAAGTATAAGTTAAAGTTACCTGTGGTAACTCCTTCGCACAGTGGTCTCCTCCTTTGACATCACGTCAGAAATTGCGAACTAAAGACAAACTTGCTTCATCGTCCAGTGCCATCCCTGCATCTCGATTATCTGCTTCTCTGACCATTCCTCTTCCCCCAGTTGCTTCGTATTCTTCTATAATGAACCCTC
Source organism: Lithobius niger (assembly GCA_023313725.1). Lineage (NCBI taxonomy): Eukaryota > Metazoa > Arthropoda > Chilopoda > Lithobiomorpha > Lithobiidae > Lithobius > Lithobius niger. The sequence continues at coordinate 11,393 of JAHWFP010096954.1, forward strand.
TGGTCGCCCCACGGAGTAGGCCTATCTTTCCCAATGCAGACGCCATCCACTTGGCATTGCTGCGAGAACTCCAACTGACATTGGAAGATCTTGCACATTTTAATATCAACTGCGAATCACTCATCTCTACGGCACACTCCTTCGCACAAGAGCTTGACACCTTACGGGAGTCTGCACTTGAAATAGAGTCCCATCCGATCCACAGCAGCTACGGGCCCTGCTCTTCAAGACACAATAAACACTCACGTTGCAACCAAAAATTTCCTTCGGTTCTACCTTAGCCGAGGAAATCACTCGTCTTCAACATGAAGTCTCTTACCTCCGTGCCACCAACGCACTGATGAAAGAAAAGTTAAAAAACTCTCACCTTTCCCTCGCACTCTGCCTTGGAGGGAACAACATTATGCGAAGTCAAAATCTCGCCGGCCACCTCACGGTCGCCCCCCTCCCAAAATTAAGAACACTATGCAAACCTGGCTCCAGTTGTGAAGGAGCCGTAGACACGGACGCCGCGCCTCCACTCTAAGAAGGGTCACAGGATACAAAGTAATCAGAATATTCAGTTCCAACACCTAAGGGAGACCTCACCAAGGCTTTGGTGCCACCTTCAGCTATGGTCCTTGACCCTGCCATAGATCCAACACCCCATGTCCCAAGCCGTAGATTTAAGTGGTCGCCTCCTGGCCTTCGGCCGCATCCTCCATCAACTGTCATGCTACAATGTACGGCAATTTGACAATGCAGCCACGTTTGGCCCGGTCTTCAATGGGTTGGTGCAATGTTCCACAGTCTCCTCTCGAGAACTCCCATGCGCAGCTTGCCATCAACGAGGAAAGGGCATGGCGGTCGGGTTCCGAGCACTGCCATAACTTCACTCTTCTCTTATCATACTTGCCGATCAACCGTTCACTCACTGTTTCATCCTAACCTCATTTTTAACGATCGCCCCACATTTCTTATGGCTACAACGAACTCACCATTACTTTGGTTCCTCTCTGACTTCTCCACCGATCAATAGTCTTCCCGGACGTCGGTCACCTTTACGATCCTTTTCTTCCTCCGTTCTCACTGTGTCTTCAGTTCCTAGGCCGCCCTCCCCTATTTGTATGGGGTGCCACCGGTATCCGGAAAAAACGCCCCCGACAAAACGCCCCCAACAAAACGCCCCCTGGAAAAAACGCCCCCAGGAAAAAACGCCCCCAGGAAAAAACGCCCCTAGGAAAAAACGCCCCTAGGAAAAAACGCCCCCAAACAGGCTAAAATGCCCCAATGGTGGTCATTGTAGGTGGGCCTCAGATTTAATACGGCTCATCTATACGAGCATTAATTTGCTTCAGATTACTTAATGCTCCCAGAAATTTATTTGGAAAAGTATCTTTGCGTATTTACCCTCCGTATACAATTCTTTTTTAGCTACTTTTTTTTCTTCAAACTAAACTTGTTTCACCGTCGAAAACATCCAGTGAAATTCACAATTGAGCTGATTCATCTGTACGAGCATTCGTTTGCTTCAAATGACTTACAGATCCAAGGAGTTTATTTAAATAATATTTTTGCGTATTTACTATAACTCTCCCCGTTTATAATTCACGTACTTAGCTACTTCTTTTTTTTAAACTAGCCTTCTTTCTCCTTCAAAAAGTCTATGGTTACAGAACACCGTCTCCAATTCTTGAGATATCCCTATTCTAGGCTCTCCTTGGAATCACGCACAATTTTAATCTCGCTAATTCGTATAAGTTTTTAAGCAAACCAGTAATATATCTTTTGAGTAAATCAAATACAAACGGAGCGAGTGTCATATAGGTACAAATTAGCTTGAGGAATCCCTACAGGGGACGTGAAATTGCTCACAATTGTAATGTCCCTGTCTCAGTTATATAGGTTTTTAAGAAAACCGGTATATCTTTAAAGTAAATCAAATGCAAACGGACAGAGTGTCGTAAACGTACTAATTCGCTAGCGGAATCTCTATTAAGGACGTGGAATTGCTCACAATTTCAACCTTTTTTTTTAAATAAATTTATTGGAGCCTAAGTCAGCTCAATTTTGAATATAGTTACGAAAGTATAGTTACGAAATGGGGTGAACCTGGAGATGTGAACCTAAAACCATTTATTTAAGGACATTATTTCCTGGGGGCATTTTTTCCTGGGGGCGATTTTTCCTAGGGGCGATTTTTCCTGGGGGCGTTTTTTCCCGGGGGCGTTTTTTCCCGGGGGCGTTTTGTTGGGGGCGTTTTTTCCGGGGGCGTTTTGTTGGGGGCGTTTTTTTCCTAGAACCGGTGCCACCCTACCTTCTTTTTCGCATGATGTTCAGAACAAACAAGCATGCACGTACAAAGATGAGATCACTCAGAATTTCATTCAAATACAACCTTCTTCAAAATTTATCCACACCCAAGTGCTCCAACCTTATAGACATCCCAACGGTCGCCACAGGCCACAGGCGACCACCTCCGGCCTTTTTACAACACATTCAGTGACTCAATACGTTTGTTTTTTTTCCCTTGTGCCTTGAGGATTCCTCTTTCGGCGGCAACAGACAACTAGTTGCTCCTCAACCGTCGTAGCCTGACTTTCTAACAAAGGACTTCCTCCCTCCTCAAGCAACCAAGATGTTTGGATCAAGACCCTTCCCCAACTCACAAGGTACTGATAATTTTGTCATTTCTGCATGCATATGTTGTCATTTACCTTGCCCAAGATACGGTCGCCATCCATACTCCAGTCGCCACGCTTTGCTCTCTGTCCTATCTAACACTGCAGTCATGCGGTCGTCTTTGGCAGAATTCTTTCCGGCTTCTCCGGTCACAAATTACTATCACCTGGGAAATCTTTGCGTAAAGATTTCACCGGTCGCATCACTCAACTGGCGAACCGCCTACTCCCCGCTGAGGGTCGCCTACATGGATGGCGCCTGGTCCACGGGGTTTTCTTATACTCCGGGGCATGCGGCTCGTAGCATGGGTAACCTCCATCCTTGGCACCCACCACCATGTGACGAAGTCTGCTATGTAAGGAAATACAGGTAATGGAAGCTTTTGATGGCAATAAAAACTTAGAAATACCTGGGTAGAGTCTGGTTGATTTTTGTTTTTGTTGTCTAACCGAAAACAAACATTACCCTCAACCGGCCGGCTTCCCCGGCTTTCTTCCGCCAAAGTAGACCTTGAGTGGAGGAAAGATGAAGCCAGCTCGAGTCGGGTGCTTTATATAGAGGCACGCACACATGCGCGGCAGGGAAGCTAACTTTTCATCGCTAGGGATTCAGCCTTCAAAAGGAAGGAACTGCTATGTAAGGAAATTCAGGTAATGTACGTAAGTTTTAACACAACTAAAAAGCTACGTACGTCCTTAATTATTATCGAGTAAAAATTTTGTACGTCCTCGTGCACCTGAGCGAAAGCTGTAACGATTAACTCTATTGCTGCCACTAAATGGCACCACAGCATTTTCTTTATATGCTACTGTGGCGCCATCGAGTGACAGTAATATCCTTATTCTTTACGGATTTATGCCAGGTGTACGAGGACGTACTAAATTTTTACTCAATTATTAAGGGGGGCGGCGGCACGTGGCCTGTTTGTTGTGTTAAACGATATTTCTTTGTGCATTCCTTTGCTTGCTGCTGCAAGCAAGCGATAGAGAGAACTGGATAGCGCTAGATGGCGCTAGATGCGGTAAACTGTAGTTTGGTGACCACCCGCCTTCGTTTTTATTTTTATTTTTGTGTAGCGTCACTTACGTAAATTCGCCTGGAAGCGCTGTGATGAGCAAGTTGCCAACCTGAAGTATCTGGGTGCTGATGATCGAGGGCATCCAATCGTAGGGCATGTCCATCTGTAGAAAAAAAAAACAATCGGCTCTTAAAACGACTTTAAAACAAAGTCGAAAAAATGACGTACTTGCACCTTTCACACCTGCACCTTGTTAAAAGAATGAGGATGATTTACGACCCGTAATGCCACCAACTAAAATTCAGCATCTGGCAAAGACATAGGAAGGGGTCGTCAAGATGCACGGTCGGCAGATGCGCCGATCTAAACTGGAGGAGGGGAAGGGGGAGGGGGTAAGACATGCCAAACGTTCAAAAACCTGGCAACTACCTCTTTCAACTTCAAAATGACGTAGTTTTTCCTTTGGGAACAAAAAAAACTGTAGATTTTATCTACAGTCGTGAGACTATAAGCCTGGGGGTCGTGATACAATGCTTTAAGGACCTCGGAGTCTGGTTTCAGGAAGACCTCAAATTTACTACACATTGTGACCACATCGCCGGTGTGACCACATCGCCGATATGGCCAATCACAGGGCTTCAATTTTTCAAATCTGCTTTAACTCGGGGAACGCTGAATTCAAACTTTGGGTCTTTAAAGTCTATGTTCGCCCCCCTGATCTGGAGTATGCAAGCCAGATCTGGTCACCAACGCTTTTGAAAGACATGGACAAAATTGAAGCGGTCCATAGGAAATGCACAAAGAGATTTCCTGGACTAAGTATACAAAATCTTATTGCGAGCGACTGGAAGTACTCAAACTCTGCACCCTCGAATGTAGACGTCTGAAGGCTGTTCTCATCCTTACTTTCAAAAGTATTCGCCGTTTGCTCCCGGTTGATTTACCGCTCTTTGATTTTAGTACCGAGACTTGAACCCGGGGAAATGACCTTAGGCTCGTAAATCCCAGGTATAACATGAATTCCAGGAGATCATTTTTTGGTCTGACAGTGATTCAGTTCCATATTTCTTCCTTTTTAATCTCCTTTTCTTCCCTCGAGAACTATTGAAATTTTTTTTTTTTGTAATTTTGACGTGCATTTGCTAATGCGAATTTGCTTCAGTTTTTTTTAAGTGGGGTGCTGTTAGTGGTCCACCCCGACCCTTGCATGTCCATTTTTCTCCTTTAAATGGAGCAAAGAAAGTTAAGTTTATAATTATACTAAACTTAAGGAGATAAAACTTGGAAGAAAAAAATTGAAAATAAGTTTGAAAACTTTGAAAAATGTTAGCCATACACACGAACAAGAGTTATTCCATGCACTAGGAGCTATGGTAGCAGTTTATCGACACACTATACTGGACGGGTCTGCGCCACCCGCAAATTATGGGTCACTGATTCACCGATTCTGTCACTGATCCTCATTGAATTAGGGCTGCCCGGTGACTCACTGACGGTAATCCCTAACCAAGTTCAACTGTTGTTGTTTTCTTTTAATTCAACTACCTATATGTAATGGAGTAATTTATGAGTAGCTGGCTGCCTTTCCAGAATTCGAACTCTGTCACATTTTTCGACCCAGTGAACCGACATTTTTCAGACTCGTGACCCAACTGACCTGGTAATCCGACTTGACCCAATGAGCTGACTTAAAGAGATATATCTCCCAGCGCCATTTTTCTCAATCCTCCACATCAAGTACGGCCCCAATGGTCTATTTACTTACAGTTAGTCTTTCCATGGCTAAAAATCCGTTTTAAAATGTGGCGTCTAGGAGATTTTCTGTTGAATATTGGGGAACTTTATTTACGTTCTTCCAGAACGAATATGATCCTTTGCGCGCCTACAATGACCTTGAAGTTTTATCTGTGTATGCGCAGTACTAATTTTAATCGTTTGCTAATAATTACTATGAGATTACTATTATTATTCTAAAAGACTAATGCAGTAAAAATTAAAAATAATTATTCCAATAGATAGCCGAAGCAAAATTGTACGACACTAGTCTAGAAAATTATAAAGTGAGATTTTAAAATACGAGAGTCATTTCAGTTTGTCATGATGACACAATTAATGCGTTCACGCTGGCTTGTCTATTAGGCACAATGCCAACTGAAATAGTAGCTTCGTTTTTCGCTGCGAGGAACGAAACTACTGTCTCAGTTGACCTTGACTATGGTAAACCCGCGAATGCGATCGGCACGTAGCTGTTATAAGGCAGGCGGAACGTTATACGGCAGGCGGTACGTTATAAGGCAGGCGGTATGTTGCTTTAAGCCAGTGACCCAATAAAATACATTGGTGGCCAGAGTATTTATTACTAAATCGATACAATAAAGAGATTATGAGCAGCTTCATTTGGTCACTGCGATAAAATCTACGACAGAATAATATCTTGCCAACTTGCGACAAAAAAAAATAGTTTGTTGTAAGACTCTCAATTCGTGGCAGATACTGTTGGTTGTTTACAAAGGTTTTGGTCTGTGGCTAAATACTTTTCCTGAACATTAATTACTTCCTTTACCGAGAAGCTAGATAGACTTGCTTGCCCCTACATTGCCAACTGGTATAATCACAAAATTAACCCGTAAGTACGTAAATGGTTGACTAACAAATAACACCGACGCCGACTGTCCTCAGAAAACCTGTCTTGGGCTACTTTTATAAGAACAGTCCTACTTCGGTCCTACAGGGTTTTACAAGGTTTAATCTTATCAAGTATGAGTTCATCATACTCGTCTCCCGTCACCACCACCACAACAACAACAACAACGACAACCAAAACAACAACAACCTCAACTACAACAACCACAACAATCAAACAACAACAACCATTACAGCAACCAACCCAACAACAACTACGAAACAACAACACTTTTGCATTCAGGTTCAACTTAGGGAGAGGCAAAGGGAGTCCCGACCTCGCCTCGACTCATTGAGGCAAAAAGTAAAGCCACCTTGCTTTAAGTGGTCAAACTTAAAAAATGGCTATAGCGGCTCACTGATTACAAGTATCGAACTCTCAATACCCGAAACGATTGAGACTAATAATAGTGAAGCAAGAATGCATTTACTCAGAACGAGATAATGTACATTTTTTTTGCTGAGATAATATGTCGGGGAGGGGAAGGGGAAGAACCACAGGACCGAGACTATACGTACAGTTTTTGCTGAGACAGTACATCGGAAGGGAGGATGGGATCAGTTTAAAAGTTTGCCCTGGGCTCACAGTGCCCTTACTGTGCTGTCTGTGTCGTTGTAAGGAATTGGGAAAGACGACCACTTATTTACAGAGATTAAACCTTGTACACTGTCCGTGTGATTGTACAGGTCCGAAACACTGGTTATCACAAATTAAATAAAAAATGACCCAGTATGTTTTCTGACGAAAGTCGGCTTGGGTGGCATTAGTTAACCAGTGCTCCTGCCATGTCTCTACTTTAGAATAAACGGTTGACTTGAATTAACCCGTTAACGGTTAAAATCGTGACAGCTTACACCGTTAAATACTTACAATTCCCAACGGTAACAGTATCGGTTTCGGTTCGTGGCATTTTATCATTTCTTCCGTCGGAGTCTTGAGAATATTTACTACTTGTCTCCAAAACGTATTTTCGTGGCCTAAGGTCGTCTCTGAAAAAAAAAATACAAGTCGCTGCATTATGTATGCAACATAGGGGACCTTAGAAGATTAACACGGATGGAACAAGCTAATGTTATTTGGGTTTATCAATGCGTCACGAATTGGTAGCCTTTTTAAACCGAAAACTTCTGATGGCACGCCCGCTTATTCATCATATCGACTCTCATTCATGTGACAGTATTACATGGGAGTTAGCGCCTTGGCTTCGGTTGGGCGCGTGTCTCGAGGATTAGCTGGAGTATTATTTACGATTGGCATTACCTAGCAAAATTGTCCCTCTCTCCTTCTGGCTTCGACCGGGAGCGCTTCAAACCTCCAAAGTGTTAGCTGGAGCACAACGTAGAATATTATTTACTTCACTATTAAGATATGTTGGCGCTTTAACGGCGGTTTTCTGAATCTTATTTGAGAATTACAGCACTGAAACGCAACACACACTCGCCTGCGTTACAAAATGAATTAGTGCAAATATATGCAAGCACCCCCCCCCCTTTGTTTCTACTGCGTTTCTGATTGGTCGATGGTGTAGTCCTTTGCAGTGGTTATCCCCCTGTTCCCCACATGATTATTCTCACTAAGCTACCTCGGTGTTCCATGGTTTGTTTGCTCGCAATTGATTACTGCCTGACGCGTAAATTGGGTGCTGAATGTACAGGCAACCGTTCAAGACAAAGGGGGGGGGGGGACAGGCAACCGTCCAATTTATAATTTTCTAGGCTAGTGTCTTTTAATTGTGCTTCGGCGATCTATCGGAATAATTAATTAAAATGTTTACCGCATTAGCATTTAGATTTTTGATTTCATGGTAATTATTTACAAATTAGTCCATGCAGACAAACAGATGGTTATTGTAAGCGCGCAAAGGACCATATACGTGCGTCTTGCAGTAAATAAAGTTAACAATTATTCAACAGAAAATCTCCTGGACGCCACATTTTAAAACGGATTTTTAGATAGGTTTTGACTAAC
>JAHWFP010096975.1:0-11279 GCA_023313725.1 Lithobius niger
TTTTTCACCGAACAATGTAGGCTACACCAGTTTATGCACACCGTCCTCGCAGGCTGCAATACTATCAGAAAGCAGGGCCAATTTTATTTGTCGCTGTATAGGAACCGTCTGTGTTAAGAACTCTGTGTATAATGAACCATTTTTTGGTGTTCGTTATAAAGAAAGCCTACTGTACTTCCGAAAGTATCTATAACTCACTATGGCTTTTAAACCAAAAAGATAGAAGCTCCGACCGGTAGGCGAGAAACAGAGTTTTATCTCAGTCAGTCTTGTAAATAACCTACGAATTAAACTGCTGACTGGGCAAATGTTAATTCTGGCATGTTGAAAAGAATTGCGGCATGTTGAACATGAATTTCAGAGCGTCACAAATGCATTTCTGGCGCGTTGTAAATGAATTGTTGCGCGTAGTTAAAGCAAAGGATTTTTAAATGCGAAGAAGTTTGACGTCATTGGCATGCCAATATTCCATACTGAGCCGCAGCACCACTGACGTCAGCTCTCGGGCAATCTCGTCGATGAAAAATCGCTCCCTCCCATTACTACTGCCTTCCGAAGGACCACTTTATCCTGTTTGAATTCCACCCACTTTTCCCGGGAGCATCACTGACCATGGAGCCTTGCCTAACGGAAAACAGGAAATGTGGAGGAAAAAAAACTTACAGCGAGAGGAACCTAGGTTACCAATCTGCCATTGAATAACGTTCAGTTTCTCTTTGTTTCGGTCTGTTGTTTAGTTTTCTACCAATCCATGTAGTATGAAAGTACATGAAAAGCTCAATTTGTAAAAAGTCGCCGTTCCTCGCCGTTATAAATGTTCATGTTTAAATGTTTTAAATGTTTCGTGTGCCTAAAATTTCGTGAATGAATTTGGCAAAATGGGATTTGGCGAAACGGGACTGGCCCCTGAGGCAAAAGCTGTTGACCTGCTTTCTTTTTAGCGAAACGGGATACGGCGAAACGGGACGTAACCATCCCTTCATGACCATAGGAAAATGCATAACCTGCTCGTACAACCTTTTTACACATATTCCGTCTTATGCCTTATGATGCCATTGATACAAAATCGTGGGCGCATCAGATAACAGGTTACTTTAGACATTTACTTTGTTTTGATATGAACGAACACACAACTTCTACTTTAGTTAATTCTATAGCTTTCATAGTTTTCGACATCTCGGGGTGTTTTAAGCAAAACTACGGGGGTCCCCACCTAGACTTACCACTTTTGACTTACACAATCTCTGGAAGTTACCTAAAAAAAAAACACAGGGGTCGACCCCCTCGGCTTTGGTTTCCTTGTGTTTATTTATCCTACACCATCAGAGAGATCTGCAATTGCAAAAGTAGTCTACGCCAAAACTTGCTCGACCACTCAAGAAATGAAGTACTTACGCTTCTGCAGACACCTTCCTGGCAAGTTCCCGCATCTTTATTGCAAGGTGTCCCGTCAACTTTCAACAGGTCGCGCTGACGTTCAAAAAGCTCAGGAGTCAAGGATAGCGATGCTGGAAGGCATTGTTTTCCATCACCACAGCAAACGGAACATACTTGGTCCAGAACAGTACAGTTGCAATTCATAAGGTTCAGCTCTCCGCAGATGTTGTACGTACAAGTTCCATCTATGCATTTCCCTGACCTTTGCCGACAGATGGAACCATCTTGAATAGGGATACGAGGACATTGGGATGATAAGCCAGTGCATGTTGATGGCTGTAGGCAATTGGTGTTTTCATTGCAGGCCTGCAAGAGAAACAAGAAGCTCTTGACTCGTACCATTTTGCAAGCACTCCACACAACTCACATGCGTCACTTTCCCCAATCTTTAGCAACATAACCAACGATATGACTCAAAACCAAAGTCTAACATAATCAAAAGTTAGTGACGTTTCTGCTTTATTTGTTGTGGATTAGCATAGACTTAGACATGTGTTACGAACTTCGTAGCCTTGTTATCAGAAATTAAATATGGCAGCAAATGTCACTGCAAATGTCACTGCGGCAAATGTCACCTTAACATCAACAAGGAAAATGATGTGGCCAAAAAGCCAAATGGACTCGAGAAGCGTCAAATAAATACGGCGCGTTACCTTTTGGACTTAAAATATCGGAGGATTGTACCCACAACCTTTGAAACAATAAGCCCAAGTCCTACCGCTAAGTCATACTGACACGGACAAAAGGAAATGTCCATAGGCAGTATTTAACATGCAAACACATACATATAAACATCCACCTAGGTTAATAGGTTTGCTTCCGTGTTTGGCTCTCCATCCTGTTTAATCCCTAATTTTGTGCTTTATTATGTGTTCCGTTCGATTTCACTTGGTGTGTGGCGAGAAAACAAGCTTCCCTCCAGTGGACCGTGGCGATTAGAAGGCGTATGTGAATGTATGTGTCTTAGATGCTGTCTATGGACATGTTCTTTTGGCCGTGTCAGTATGGCTTAGCGGTGGATTTCTGCCTTTGAAACATGTATATGTGTGCGTGTTGTGATTTTTAACTCAAGTGCACTTAACGGCTATGTTTTCTCAATTAACCAATTCAACCAGGAGCTAATAAATGCAGACACGTCGTCCGTAAGACGTGGGGGTGTCCATCTTGTTAACTGTCGCTTACAATTCCATCCCTCGTCACAAAGCCGTATGGGAGAGAAGCTGTGTCGTCTTCCAGATTGATTTTACAGAAGCAACACTAAAAGGCATCAACTCTCCGACACTCGTGTCAACTGGCATTGAGTCACGAAGCGAAACGCGTCATTTCTACCCCAATCGGCCTTGGCTGCACCGCTTTATACTTGTGTAACACTATTACATGCGGGGGTTTCTGCCACATGCTTTGGCCAATTTGTTCCACATTGTTTTTTGCAGGAAAATGACTGTGTGATGCCACGTTACCTTCCACTACTGATTGCAGAAACGAGTAAATATCCCACTCGTAGACTCTAACAGTAACTGTGTAGAGTCTACATGTGTGATATCCACGTGTTTTTGCACTCGTAGTGCAAGGAAAGTGGCGTCGTACCGTCAGTTTCTTGCAAAATAATGTAGAACAGACCATAATCGTAGCACGACTGGTGTTTTTTCGCCCCTACGCTGTGGGCTAAAACCTATTCAGCGTATTTTTAACATGGGGTTTCCCAGAAATAGTTACGACCAGTCGTTCCACATTTGGCCACATCTCTCTCTACCCAGAATGACAGATGGAACATGCGTTAATATTATCACTGACACTCTGTCAAGCCCTATGGGATCTCTTTATGTCGCTCCTGATAGAATAATACAGTTGTAGAGATTGTTTGGTTACAATTGTATATATATACAAGTATTTTTGCAGGTTAAGCTTCTTCTTACTTTCTTTTTCTCTTTCGCTACAATTGTGCAATTGTCCCAACAGCATCCCCCAGGGTCCATTCTTGGACTGCAACTGAACCCTTTGGCCCGGTGTATGGTACATTCCCAATCGCTCAGAAGACCCCCTTTGGGAGTACAGCATTTATCCACTGCAGAACAGCGGTCAGCATTGCCACAATCGCATTCTTCACCCGGTTCTGGTATACCTGCAACAGATTCTGAATGGTTACTGAACATTAACAAAAGCATTTCACAATGCTAGCCATGCCACGGCACTCTGCTCTCACTTTTAAAACAAGGCGCAGCCACCCTTGCCGTCACCTACAACAGCCGCGTAGTCACTGCGTTTACATAACCAGTTGAAAGCATTTCAGACGAATGAGCATCACATCCTTGTTGACACCGTAGGTGCTTGTTTCCATCTGGTAGTTCAAAGCAGAGTCGCTTTAGGAAGGTGGTTTGGGTGTCGGATGCGATACATCTTTCTTCATTTAGCCTAATCGCTCGCACTCGCATTCGAATGTGGGTGCACGACTGATAAAGATGGCGGAAACACTAACGGTACCAACGTAGTTTGTGCTGATGCCACTCGAATTTTATCTAATTATTTTGGAAATAAGTGTGTGAGACTAGTGAAACACTAAGTCTAAGACTTGCGTACGTTTGGTTACAGGGTTTTCCTGACCCAGCTCATTGCTTGCAGGATAAGAGCACCGTGGGATGTGTCCTCTATGTGTCAAAGGGAGGACAGGAAGGAATGGGATTTACTGGCTTCAATCGCATTCCTTAATGGAATGGCCATAATTAATTTCACCCATCTTGTAAACAGGTGTCGTTTTTTTAGGCAAGTTTCAAAATGCATTGCTAAAATGTGCTTTCTAGTGGCTATGTAAACAGAGTGACTGTGTTATAGCTTATAGCCATGTAAGTTCAAGCAGGCCTGATGGTTCACATGACTATCTCATGAGTCAGAGGTCTCGAGTTCAACCCTGACCTCAGTTGCCCAAACATTTTCAGGAAGAGAAGGGTCGTGTGATGCCTTGTGCTTGTGTCGATTGTGGCGTGTTAAAGGTCCTAGATATTTTTTTTGAAATTACCTAGAAAAATTGTCTCTCTTGCCTTCTGGCGTAAGGCTTTGGCAGGGAGAACATCACCTCCCCCCCCCCCCGTTATAAATATACACACTATTAAACATCAACATTGTACCATTCAACTAGTCACTAATCAAATTAAAGACCCACATCAAAACAATTAAGCAGTAATGAACTGAGCTGATTATTTTGTCCGAAGTTTTTGGCTTTAACCATTTGTACTATTTCATACCCTTTTATTTATTTATTTTTTGTTATTACTGGTTCATACCATTAAGAACATCATTAAGAACTTCCCAGTAATGCAAAACTGGAAAAAACTTCCTTGACGTGTTGCCAGTGAACTGTAGCTAAATATTTGGTTAGATGCTGCCGTCCGATATGGCGACCATCTGACCAGCATTACTTGTGGGTCTCTGTATTTTTAGTATTTCACCTTATATTTGCAAGTATTGTGTATATACCAGACCTTATACATTTTTTACCATATCAGTCTCATTCTGTGTTGTCTTCGTTTTTTTTTTTTTTAGGTGACTAAGACACAAGCATTTTTTGTGTGCCGAAAATTAAAATTGATTCCACTGTTTGCGTATCTTGTGAGTTCTTTAGCCCTCACAAGATTTTGGGGGTGGGGCTCCTTCTCCCACGATACATCAATAATCACATAGGAACACTGATTATTCCTCTTAACTGATTTTCTCAACCCTCAGTTTATCCACCCAAACATCTTTAATGGATGTGCTAATGGTACAAGTGCTAGGGAGTTTTTCAGTCCCTTCTTTGCTTACTAACAGGTACTTACTCTCGTAAAAATGTATGTATTCTTACCATTGCCACAGACAGCGTTGGGGACGTCGTACTTTGGGATAAGACAACCACCTTTAGTTTCGAGAACTGATTGCATCCATCTCTTGCTGCAGGGAGAGAATCTCCAATTGTTGGGGAAAGTCCCAGGAAGGGAGTGAAAAGACATTAAATACAAGCCACCTTCCTTGTTGCTAGGGGAACATTCCCGGCTAAGGGGATCATGATCGGCACCAAATGCGTGTCCTACTTCATGGGTTACTGTGTTCAAGATGACGTTTCGAGGCACCAAGCCTCTGGCACTCATGACCGTCAGCAAGACGGTGTTGTAATTTTTACCATCAATAACTGGCTGGCATATCCCACCAACAACGTCATAATTAGGTGAAGCGGTGAGTGCTACTCCTAGAACAGAGTCTGGGAAAACTCGAGAAACTATGACGATTCCAAGGCAAAACGAGCTGAAGTCGAATTTTGTGACATATCCCAAGAGCAAAGTGCGATGGTGAACTCCTTCCTCAGCTAGATAGTTGCCTCTCTCGTTCTTGCTCTGCCAAATTACCACTTCCATTATCTGCTGGAAGAAAGAACATACGAGGAAATATAATCACATACGATGAAATATAATCAAAGTCTGGTATTGTACATATAATCAAGTTGTCTATGATGTTAAAGGTATAGTCATTAACAGAGATTCACAATACCTCTAGCATTCACAATACCATATAATAGTGCATGAAGAGATTAAACATACTACGAAACGTTAGCAGAGAATGAATCAGGAGCACTACAATAAAAGGTTGCAAAAACTTACTTCGCCATCAAAGTTTCTAGGTCATTGAGGGCACGCGGTCCTACCTTACGTCGCTGTATGTTAATGTCTACGTGATTTTGAAGTGATGTAGAGACAAGTTGATATAAGGGCCCTGCACAGTGCACACCCCTCTTACTTTGCTCGTACATCGCTTTACCTAACTCTACCTTCTTACGTTGACATAAGAACGTTAATGCAACTTAGGACCACCGTGTATCCTCGATCGTTTAATCCTACGAGGAACGTAAAGGTTTGGGTTAGGGGAACTAGCGACTACCTGTGGTTGCAGAGTGAGCTCATGCTACAAAGGCAAGCCGCCTGAACGCTATTGACATCATCTATTGTAGTTCTCGTTCTCTATTTTAGTTCTCGGAACGGCTTTCCTTTCCTTTCCTTTATTGGAATGAGAAATAGGTAAGTAAGTAAGTAAAAACAACACCAAAGAAAGCAGGTAAACTTATGTAAACAGTTGGTAACAGAATACGTAACAGAAGTTCTCGTCATTCATACAATTTCATAAGTGGAGAACCACTAGTTACACATGCAACAGCTTCGGTAAGAGAGTTCCAAACATTTTCAATTCTTGATGAGAAGATGGACTGTCCAGTAAGAGTGCGAACAGCCGATTTCCTAGGTTACAGGCGATGTTCTATTAGAAAAACGTGTTGCCTAAGTTTAAAAAAAGGGTGCTACTGGAAGACCCACATTACAGTGAAGAATCTGGTAAGTCATAAGAAGATCACCTCTAATTTCACTTTCACGAAGGGCAGTGAGCTTCAGTCTTCTAAGTCATTCAGAATATTCCAAGTAACGAAGTTGGAAACAATGTTGACTGGCAAATCTCTGAACTGCTTCCACTTTTGTGATATCAAGTATAGGAGACCAAGCTTGAACACAATGTTCAAGCATAGGCCTGATAAACGAAAGATATAACTTCCTTATGGTTTCAACATCTCATTTTGAGAAGACTCTTTTTAGCATATAAGAACACATCTCCTGGTCTTTCGGGTAATATAATCAACATGCTGTTGGAATATCACTACATTATCAACCAAAACACCAAGGCCTTTCATAACTTCCACTTCCTCGATTTTATGGTCACCAATTTTGTGCTTGAAATAGGCAGCACGTGATTTACCAATAAGCAACACAAAGCATTTAGAAGGTTGGAAATTAGCCATTCTGTTTGTCTCAGCCCATCTAGCTAAGTAGTCAATATTTATTTGAAGCAAAGAGTAGTTCACGATTCTGTGAGATCTAAAGTATAAATTAAGATCATCAGCATAAAGCAGAGAAGGGCTGTCAAGATCCCAAGTGATGTCCTCGATAAATAACCTAAACAACCAAGCACTAAGAATGCCTCCTTTTGGAGTACCAGTGTGATGAAGTAATCTCCAACTCGCATATTTACTCTTGAAATATACTCTTTGCCTTGGCGATTCAAGAAAGCCATAGATCCAGTTCAAGAGGACAAGGGGAGTCTTCTGATTTTTGAGTTTCTCAAGCAACAGATCATGGGGAACGTATCCAAATGCATCCGAAAATCTGTATAGATGACATCAGTAGAAATACCAGAATCAAGATTCTTCTTCCATTCCGTGATGCCAAGAAGAAGGTTTGTAGTACAGGAATTCCTCTTTATGAAGCCACGTTGTTTAGATTCGGAGAGTTCTTCGATAGCAATTTTCAGTTCAGGATAAACAAGAGACAACTCTTTCCAAAATTTTAGTTATAGTTGGTAAAAGACTAACAGGACGATAGTTCGACACACTCATGCGACTGACCTTCTAGTGAACTGGCACAATAGTAGCACTGTTCCACAAATCAGGAATAGGACCCGACTTCAGTGACGACTGAAAAAGCAGACTGAAGGGCAACGCAAGACTGTCAGCACAATTTTTAAGAAAACAGGAGGTACTCCATCAGGACCAGTTGCTTTAGTAGCATTAAGACCTTTCAAGATATCATGAACCATCTCAGTGACGATTGTTCTTTCTGGAGCAAAATGTTCAGTGGTGTTTGCAACCAGGGTGCTCAGCAACTCCTTTTTGGAAGGTGCCATAGTGACAACCTGAACACACCCCCAAAGAGCTGAAAATGCAAGTTATTTTGGCGTGATTTTTCTTCCTACCGAAAAAGTACTCAAAATAAAGAGGAGTTGGGTGAACACATGCCATAACTTCCCCACTGCGCTGGTACCCTTGACTCGGCTGTGAAATGAAAGTATCGACTGGGATACGCCTGGATCAGTTACCCAGGTTTTTTACACCATTTTTTTTCTTCCTAAACGGGAATCAAAATAAACCGGTGGCACGGGGGAACATGTCCTATACAAGAGTTCCACTGTCAGAGCACCCATGATGCGAATGTGAACTGAGAGGGATTTCAGTATGGACTGGGATTTGCCTGGATCAGCTACCCATGTTTAATGGTCAAGAAAATTAGAGCCAGGTTAGAAGATAGGATAGTATGTTTTTTTTTCCAGGCTCCTCATATATCATAACTTCGTATAGGATTTATCAGTGGTTTTGTGTATACTTATTTATTGATAAATGTCTCTGGTTCTTGGTTAAACCATACCTCAAGGCCTTGCTGTCTGGTCCTGGTAACGCCGTATCTTGGAACCCAGGACCAGGACCAGGAATAACAAAAAGTGGACCATTACGTAGACTAGTAGTTCACTAACGTCTCAGCTATGTGATGAAATTTATAAATAAATAAAGATATTAGGTGCAGGAGCACTCAGGTCTGAAAAGGACTTAGAAGAGTTGCTAAAATTCAGCCTTAAAAAACAGGGAGGGAGCAGGGAGAGATGGGGCAGCATTTAGAATGGACAAATAAAGGTAGGTAAGAACAAGGGCGTAGGCAATAGGTTTGCACAGAGCCAGAGGTCCTTTGTCAATTAAAATAAGTAAAGATGATACAAATGGTTACAATATGAAATAAAAGCTAGGTATGCACATAGCCAAAGGCACTTTGTCAATTAAAACAAATTGATGGAAAACAATTTTTACCAATGGTAAAGAATCTAAAACAAGACGTGACAGTTTTTAGTCGTCAGTAGCACTTGGTGCATGAGAGTACAGTGCTAAAAGAAAAAATTAGGTTACTCGGTGACAGTCATGGTTGATTAAAAATACTCGAAGTTGATGGAAGGGCACCAAAGTGTAATCCATAAGACATCTTAAAAATGTGGGTACGAAGTTGCCCGTCACCACCTCACCAGGCAAAGGGGACTGCAAAGAAAGACCTAGGTACGATAGTTCAGCTGGTGTCTGGGGAGAATTAGTTTATGAGCATGGTATCTAGTCCTATTGTCAAGTTGAAGATCAAAAAAGGAAACGTCATAAATTAGTCCAAAAAAGGCAACCTTGCAGAATTCAGCCTACGGAGCTCAAGCCAATTTAATCCAATAGCTTAGAGGCGTTCGCAGTACGACAGTTTACACAAATCCTTTAAGGATTTCATGAAGCAACGTTCAACCGATTCGACATGTTTGATTTATTTCTAAAGATACGGTGACAGACTAGAGAGCTATAGCAGAGTCGAAAATCGGTCTAAGACAAACCTTAATGACTAAAATAAGTGTCCAAACATCACCCAACACAAAAGAACACCTAATCATGGTGAGACCCTGATTTGCTGATTTTAACAACAAGGCAACAGTGGGTCGTGAATTTTAATCATTATAGAGAACCAAACCACAAGGATCTTAAATCAGTCAAAAAGTGTAACTTACACTTATGCCTAAAAGTGTAACGTAATGCATAGACAGTTGAAAACGGCATAAGCCATGCTCTAGCCAAATCAGAAACACCAATAGTAGCATTTATCTCCTATTTTATCCCGAAATTTAATGTTAGGGCTATTGTTGGTATTATAATTGAATCTATAACAACATCATGACAAAACAACAGGAAAACCACAAGAATACCAAGTACTGCGACCCTGTTCGTGTCGAGTCTGCAGTTATCTCCTACACAATATCCAAAATTTGTAGCATTACCTTAAATCCTATTTCGTCCGGAATCCCATCTTCATCAAAATCAGTGTTGCCAAACACCTTATTGGCTTCATGAATATAGAAAACAATGTCCGAAATGGCTTTGGTGACAGATTTTTCGGCAGCGATGCGATAGTAGGTGTGATCTACCATTACCTTTAGAGTGCACACACACTTACGTGGCATCGTCTTCCGTAGACGCTTCACACTGGATTGCAGTCTAGCAAACTCAGACCCATTCACAGTTGGACCTTTCACTTCGTCCGAGTTGTTCATGCTGCAGTTGTTACTCGAAGCACACGCAGCTGCCGTGAAATTAATGTCAGACCGGCGATACACGACCGATTTGAACGGCACTGAACTGCTGAAGTAAGCTCGAGCGGGTTCCACGTAATAGTTATCCTCTGCGGTCTCAATAACGCCATCGAAGGCATCACCATAGACGCACCCATGGACGTAAGAGGCGTTATCATCTCTCAACTTTCCCTCCACCAAGAAGTGACGGATGTGGTCCACGGGAACGTTTCGAGTCTCCTGTTGTCCACGCACTTCAATCCGAGCCTTGGAAGACAACACGCTCGAACCCACTGTCAATTTTAAATAAAAACTGCGGCCAAATGCGTGGAAAGTGATGATAGGTAGGTACTGGCCGTCATGAAGACTCGTCACTAGAGGAAAACTATCGTACTGGGCTGGTTCATAAAATAGTATGAAATCGTTCAGTTTTTGGCATTTGATGACACACGAAGCTATAAACAGACAAACCACAAGGAAGCCTTGATGCACCAACAAGTGAGATAGATTCATACACAAAAGAAAACCAGACAGTTGTCGTGCTGCTGGTAATTCAAATTTGCTGCAAATCGACATTGAGAGAGCCTACTAAAATAAATAAAATAGCCGTTGCATAATTTAATTCACCATTGTTGTCGTGAAACAATGTGCAGACAACCGTCCTTTTTGTTGCTATATCCATCGCAACAAAGGTTTCGAAAACGAGTTATTCACAAATTCATGAATGACGCCTTTTTCTTAACTCGTTAACGACTGTCTACATACACATATTTTAACAGTAAGCTACAACCACCCAGGTTGCCCCACGTTGGCACCCGTCAACGCACTGAAGTAGGAGTAGAGTGAGACCAGAGATTCACCCACTCTCGCCTATCAGTAGGTGAATCTGTGGTCTCACTATCAGCGCCGCCCAGAAATCT
>JAHWFP010097020.1:0-16946 GCA_023313725.1 Lithobius niger
CCTTCCGTGTCCTTCCATTTAAATGTGGAAAAATTTTATTATTATTATTATTATTATTAAGCGTTATTGTCGTTGCTCTTATACAAGGTCGAGTGGAAGGTTGGTCCTTCCCCAGCGCTCATTCAGTCGTTTTCCCGACAATATTTTCGTGTGACGTCACTGGCTCCGGTCTGGTTTTACTTGTGCGTAAGCTGTTGAGCTGCTTCGTGACGTCATTGGAGACAGAAAAATCAACAGCCCATGGAAAAGCAATATGCAAAAAACTCAGAAGATATCCCCCTGCTCCTATATCCAGGTGCACCTTGTAGCTAGCTCAATGACCAGCTCCAGACGCTAGCCTCGTCACCAGTATGGCATTGTCGCTGCTCTATATCCAGAGCACCTTGCAGCTAGGTCAACGACTGCCTCCAGACACAACTCCACAGTGAATAAGGTGTTATATTCACTGCTTTATTCGACCCTTGCTAAAACACAAAGAAACAACACAATAAATGGTTCTCTTAAAGAGGCCACAATCCCAATATCGTATTTTTGGCGTGCAAAATGGATTTTGGCGGTTTTGCACCACTCTCCGGGATTCGGCGGCGTCTCAGTCAATAACTGCACGTCGGCCAAGTAATATTGGCGGAAGCCGCACTCCAAAATGCTGCAGATTAATCTTCAATCCCATCAGGGAACAGCGGAAGGCGCTTTCGGAAATAGGATTCCCGTTCGTCCCCCCTTCGCATTAGTGAACCGCGTTTGGTTGACTAGCGTTTTGAATAAAGGCCAGCCTATCAAATACGAATTTGTAGACAGACGGGTCTGACATCGACCGTGTCAATTTTTACGGTTTTCGTTCGCATAAACCCGGTCTTCCATCGAATTGGATTAAAAACTCATTTCTTGGTAACCTCTACAGCACCGTCTTTAGAAAACGGGTAAATTGAACCGAATTATACCGAACTACGATAAGAGCGTCATTGACTCCCTATCACCAAATACTGTCACTGTAGCTTAAAGAGAGATGGTCACCCATCTGGGTACGTTCCGTTCTACCTTGCTTGCAAGCGAAGGTTATCCAGAAATGATGAAACAAGCAAACATGAAAGAACAGAAATTAATGTTGTTGTTGTTGTGAGCTAGTAGCGGAATTAAAGGTGCCTGTTCACCATTTCAATAGCGTTGCCCATGTTCTAAACACAGCATCTACGTTCCAGATTCTCCATCATCCAATAGGCTGATGGGGGTCACGTGATCTCGTATTTTTTAGTCATGAAAATCGTGGCGCTGCTGCGAATAATGTTGTTCTCCATTTTTATTTACCGTTATTTTCTTTATATTACTCGAATATTCTGCGGTGTTGCATCTAGGAGTTAAAAAGGTGATCAGACGCCTTTAATGGGAGAGGCTTGGGAGGATAAGGTCCCAACAGGTTCGTGTTCCTTCCTTAAAATTCTGGACTGTTACTGCTGTCTTTTACATTACATTTCTTTATTTTGACTCCTAATGACCCCGGAAATGAACACTGAAAAGGTCCTGTGAACGCCCTTTTAGGTCGAAGCCCTCCCCCCCCCCCACTCCATCCCCGTTAAATCCGTACCTGCTAGTGGCTCCCCTTTTTGTAATAGAGAAAGGTAAAAGTCAAGTTTGTTAAAGGTTGTGTGCATTGAGTAGTAACTAGTAAAAGCAGATCAATAGTAAACACGGGTAAAATTCGTACTGTAGGTCTCTGTAATGAGACTCGGGCGAAACCGATTTACTGGTTTTGGTAGTCGTTTCCATATTGGCGGAGACTGAATTACCAGATTCGGCAGTGATTTCGGTTTCGGCCGGAACAAAATCACCGGTTCCGGTAATGTGGATTTGGCTTCGGCCTAAAGTGAAAAAAAAAATCTTTTGGTCAGCCGCTAAATACTTATTTCTCACACTTCATGCACTCCTGCTAAAAACAAGACGTGTTTCATTCCGATGTTTAAACACACTTCACCGTTTTACAGATATTCATTTGTACGTGGGCACTGAACCAACTGCAATTACGGTTGAATTAAGAAATCATATACACGACAACCGTTTGTTTCAAACTTCGACGTAATTGGCAGGTAACCGGACGGACTGAATCGATCCGTTTGTAAGAGAGGTGGCCTGTGGTCAAACGTGAATTGATTGGCAATTTGAAAGCTTTAAAAGCGACCATTACCATTTTGCCCTTCTTACAGCCTGGGGGGGAAACAGCACCAGTCAAAGGTAATCGATGCACTCTGACCAAAAGAAAAAGATTGGGTGTTCTCATTGGCGCCTTTCTGTTGAAACCGCAGAGATGAAGTGGAACTGATTCTTGCCGTTGTCGACAGTGGGACCTTCCCATGAGATTTTTGCCACAGACCCACAGGACTTCCGGACATCGCCGCAGCGCTATAAAGAAACGAGTAATCGAAATGCATTGCCTTGGACTTGAATTTTACTGGGCCGGGAACAAGCTAAAGTAGAAATCGACATTTATCCAAAAAATATATATATATTTCTATTTCAGCTTGTTCCCATGCTGGTGAAATTCAGTCCAAGCTAAATGACCTAGTCTAGCCTATCTACATTGTTAATACCGTAAGCAATGAAGGACTAATAGTGACAGCTAGTGCTGATTGGCTGTCGTGTTCCTACGTCATCTGCTTCGGCCAATCAAAAGACGGCATACGGGCGATCGTCTAATAGCTCGCGCCTGACAAAGGAGCATAAGCGCCATCTCCTACCATAATTGGAAACTACAAGGCAAACTGCTGTTCGTACAGCAATGCAGAATACGAAAGTAGTTAGCGCCTAACAAAAGAACATGAGTGCCATCTCACAACATAATTGTAAACCGCGGGAAAAGTTCAAGGCCAACCGAGACTGAATAGCCGCCCTCTTAAGTGCAGCAAGAAGTGGATAACCACAAGGGAGAAGTGTAAAAATGGCTGACAACGTGAATTCAGTTGTGACCCTTCCGTCCTCCCACACGTGGCAAAGGATGTTGCGGGGAGTTAACACACCTTCCTTAGATGGGATACCAACTAGTAATGCCAATAAGACGACAGAGCAACAGGAAATAACGACACAAGAACAACCACACCCAGTAGCGTACAGGGTCCCGCAAGAGAGCAGGGGCGGACCTTACAGTAAACCGACCTTTTTTTTTTGGGGGGGGGGGGGCTTGTCTCTCACTTTTTTACCCATTTTTTGGCCGCTTGGGCTTCCTGGCTTTCTTTCTGCTGCCTTTTTTAGGGCTCTAGGTCCTTTCTCCTCACTGCGACCAGCATTTTTCAGTGCAGAAAAACAAAATAGGGTATGTTTTTACTTCAAAAAGGGCAAAAAGGGGCAATTTTACCCAAAAGGGCAGGGGCAATGTCCCCCCTGCTCCCTCCCTGCATGTGCACGCCACTGATAAAAGGGTAAACCAAGTTTTAGTGAAAATTTTTTTGGGGCCTTTTCTACCACTTTTGTAGCCATTTTGGCCCTTTCAGGCATTTTTAGGCCTTTAAGGCCCTTTCTCAGGCATCGTCGCACCAGCAAATGTCGGCGTTAAGGCCGCTCTTTTTTTTACAAAAAGGGCAGGACGCCATACCACCAATTCTACGCCTAAGTACGGAAGCAGCGAAGGACCACGTCAAACACCTCGCGGGCAGGGGTACATAAATATTCTTCGATAATTTTAATGTTAGCACCAAGTTGCTAAATTTCGCACAGTTGACTGCTATTATCTGCACTTTTGGGGAAGCAGTATGATGAAGAAATAGGCAAAAATACCTGAGGTTCTAAGATTCTTTCACAGCATCTTACTAACTCGAATTTATTTGGTCGTGTTGCTGGTTGCTAACTTACGATAGACATCCGGTTTGCGGCTTGTAAAAAGCGATCAGAGCTTCATCAGTCAGTGAGTGGTGGCTGAAATTCAACCAAGTTGTCTGACGGAACTGATGTGGTGGACTGGAAAAGGGACCCTGGCAGAGTGCTTACCAGTCATCTGCCAGCCATGGTAGTGTGAAAGACTGCCAGCCTCCTTCAGTAGCTGTGCGATCTACTATGCCTTATCGTGGCCCAGAATTAGCACTAAACCGTAGCTCCTCCTCCCCCCCCCCCAAGCAGCTTTCGTATTGCCCTCCCTGAAGTTGGTACAAAGTTGGACTTTTCCTTTTGTTCTTACAACAGCTTGATTCTTAACCAGACTTCTCAATCAATACCTTCTAAAGTTTCAGGTTTCTTGGCTAGAAGATTTTACAACTGAACTGGTTCATTTATACGAGCGTTACTTTGCTTGAAGCCGTAGTCGCAGCACAAAATCACAAAAATTAAGAGCTAAAGTAGAAAACAGTAGGACAAAATAGGAAAAACGCTAGTGTGTCGCGCCAAGTTAGGCAACAAACATTACAACAAACATCACATCAATTCAATTGTCGAGGTTGTAAACCATTGTAGCGCGACGCCATTGCGTCAGTGTCTAATATCTTGAAGGATAGTGGGGCACATTTCACGTACTTCGGGAAAAATAATAATGCGGTACTGAAGCTTAAATTGTGTTGAAATCGAGAGCAATGACCCACCTGACAAAAATTAACTCGTGTAGGAATGCCAACTAAGCTGCTTTCAATGCAAAATCTGACCCTCAATAGCGTTGAAAATGTGTAACTAGTTACTATAGCTACTAGCTAGCTAGTTAATTTCCATAGGGTGATTATTCATCGATACCGAGATAACGGGAAGTCTTCCAGCTATGAAATTGGACGAATGGGTGCAGTGCAATACAAACTGTGTACCTTTTATGGTTTGGAGCTTGGGGCGTAACGGGAATGGCGTGAGAGGGCGCGTAAGTACGAAAATATTGTTATAACCATTGTTAGTATTGTCGGCATCGTCTCTCATTGGACGGCCAAAGTTCGGACAATGACAACGTGGATACTGACGTACTTGCCTAGACACACACTAGTGTAGCACGATAAATCTAAACAACGTTGCAAAGAAATTGCATTCACGTCCAATTCATGAAAAATAAACCAACTGTAATAACAAAGTCAAAAACTGGTAAAGAGGCGACCAAGTTGAAAGTGGTTCGGCCCTTCAAAGGAGTGATATCAACACACCCAAACTAACTAAATAAAACACATTACAACAAAATTAAAACAAAATCAAAAACCTATAAAGAGGTGACCAAGTTCAGAATGGTTCGGCCTATTGGCAAAAGATAGTAGCAAATTGTTGAAAACCAATTTCTTGTTGAAGTGGCACTTTAATTACACATCTGCACGGTAGTGGTGTTGAGTCAATACACAATTAAAAAAATAAGGAGTGATATCATATCAAAACAAAACTGGTAAAAGGGGCCGCCAAGTTCCGAATGGTTCGACCCTTCAAAGGAGTGATATCAACACACCAAAACATTCGCCAACTTAATCGCACCGAATAATACTTTGGACGTTAAATGAAATCTTGAACATTGCTACCGAAAGGGGCAATGTTCTGGTTTTTATTTTACCTTCGAACTATTAGGCGGTGCGATTAACTTGGCGAATGTTTTGGTGTGTTGATATCACTCCTTTGAAGGACCGAACCGTTCGGAACTTGGCGGCCCCTTTTACCAGTTTTGGTTTTTGATATGATATTACACTACGAAAATACAAGCAGCGTTTCTACATATTATTTGTGCAAGTCAGCTTTTGGCTTTTCTATGATTTTTTCAGCCGAAGGAAATTTATGTTGGTTTTTATTTTTTCTTGTTTCTTAGCTAACCAACCATAATATTTTACATTTTTTTTTTGCTGCAGCATACACAATCAATCCCATTTGCCACACTTGCAGTCGAAAGTCTTATTTTTCGTAAAACAGCATTTCGTTAGTTTGTTTGTTTGTTGTTGTTTGTTTTTAAGGAAGCACGAACCCAAATTGGATTATCTGCCCAACCTCGATGAAGTCAGGAACGTAAAGGGACGTAAACCTTTACGTCCCTGATGACGTAAACAAAGTCAAAATGCGCTAGGTTTACAACGCAACTATAAAAATAAATAAATTGTTTTGTTTTAACAATAAAGAGTTTCATGAAGTTCTTCGCTTATGCTTTAATTAAAAGACTATACAAGTAAACAAAAATTTAGAAAAGTAGGACAAATTATGAAAAAATAAGAAAAAAATATGAAAAAGTAGGAAAAAATACGAAAAAGTAGGAAAAGCAGGAAAATAAGAAAAGTAGGAAAAATATGAAAAAAGTAGGAAAAATAGGAAAAAGTAAGAGGAGCAGGAAAACATATAAAAAAATAAGAAAAAATATGAAAAAGCAGGAAAAAAATCAGAAAAGTAGGAAAAAATCGGAAAAAGTAGGAAAAAATCGGAAAAAGCAGGAAAAGCAGGATGGATAAAAAAAAGTAGGTTACGCAGGAAAAAAGTACGAACGCTGTGACCTCTGTTACCAAGACATGAATTTAAAATAAAGAAAAAAAAGCGTTGCGATTTTTAAAAATAAATGCCCATTGTATAGTGTCCAGGGACTGCAATGACGACGAGTGAAAACTGCATTTCCCTGACGCTACGAGGTAGAGGGGGGGGGGCCTGTTTGTTTGTTTACCTCCTTACTTCAGTTTCGTTTCTTTTCAGTTGCGATATATTGATTACGAGGCATATTAACGCGTTCTGAAGATCGCAGTTGCTGGGCCGAGCGAGAGATATTACATACAATACATTAAGTTTATTTTCTATACTCACAAGGCAGAAACCGACATGATTTCTGCCGAGTCCTCCACAGGGAAGTATTTTGCTCCTCCAACTATGATTTCTGCCCAGTGCTCCACAGGAAAGTTCTTTGCTGCTCCTACTGCCCAGTGCTCTAACTCGAATTTCCGCCTCCACCCCTAAAATATTTCAGGTAGGAATTTCATCCTCGAATTCATTTATTTCGTGCACCAATACTACCCTGTCAACAAATTTAATCCGAATCCGAACAAAATTTCGAACGTTATCGTTTCCCAAACAGACAGACAAACAGGCAATCCAAATCTCGCTTCGATTTATAAACTAATATTATTAGTTTCGCATTTATCCAACTCGAATCAATGACTATCTTTACGCTGATTATTAAAAAAATAAAAATAAATAAACGAATAAAAAAAATTACCGGTATCTCACGCAAGAACAGAAAAAAAAAAGATGGGTGTTCCACAAGCATGCACGCGACCAGCGTTGGACATCTGGCTGTTTCTCTGTCGATTTGTGTGCTGTGCGCGAATTGAAAGGGTCAGGCCAGGGGTGGGGCCCACTAACTCCGTATTTCGATTAGGTTTTCATCGCCCACCACCATAATTCGGTTTGCGTGCGTCTAAAAGGTACTTTACAGTCGCCATGTTTGACATTAATTATTAACAGTTCGTTATGTTTGTTGACAGTAACCAAAACGCACTCAACAAATGCTCATTTAGCTAAAGAGCTGCTTAAAGTCGAAGAATGCTTACCGATGCGAACTAACGCGATATTGAAATCGGTATCGTAGCTCTTCTTACGTTTATAATTCAAAGCATAGACTTATAGTATACTTTCACACTATCGCTTAAACGTACATTCCTCCCAACACTATTTTTCTCCATCCACCATATCAAGTGCGGCCCCAAAGGTCTATTTACTTCGTCCTTCCCTTACTTAGTCCGATAGTCAATCCCTTACTAAAAATCCGTTTTAAAATGTGGCGTCTACGAGATTTTCTGTTGAATATAGGGAACTAATTTAATAGCATCCTGCGGCGATTATATGATCCTTTGCGCGCTTACAATAACCATGACTTTTCACCCTTGTGTGTGCATGTACTAATCTTAATCGCTTGCTAATAATTACCATGAGATCAAAAATCTAAAAGACTAATGTGGTAAAAATTAAAATTATTTATGCCTATCGATCGCCGAAGAAGAATCTAGACACACGCTAGCCTGTCGCGCCAAGTGAAGTAACAAACATCACAACAAACATCACATCAATTCAATCGTCGAGGTTGTAAACCATTGTAGCGCGACGCCATAGCGACAGTGTCTTATATCCTGAAGCATAGTTGGGCACATTTCAGGTATTTAGGGAAAAATAATAATGCGGCACAAAAGCTTAAATTGTATTGAAATCGAGAACAATGACACACCTGACAAAAATTAAATCGTGTAGGAATGCCAGCTAAGCTGCTTTCAATGCAAAATCTGACCCTCAATAACGTTGTAAATCTGTTACTAGTTACAGTCCGCTCATCCCCATATTAAATCCCATAGGGTGATTATTCATCGGTACCGAGATAACGGGAAGGCTTCCAGCTATGAAATTGGATGAATGGGTGCAGTACAATACGAACTACGTACCTTTTATGGTTTGAAGCCTGGGGGCGTAAAGGGGATGGCGTAGGAGGGCGCGTAAGTACGAAAATATTGTTATAACCATTATTAGTATTGTCGGCATCGTCTCTTATTGGACGGCCAAAATCGGACAATGACAACGTGTATACTGACGTGCGTGCCGCTAGACACACACTAGTGTATCACGATAAATCCTAACAACATTGCCAAAGAAATTGTATTCACGTCCAATTCACGAAAAACAAAGTAAAATAAACAAAGCCAAGAACTGGTAAAGAGGCCACCAAGTTGAGAGTGGTTCGGCCCTTCAAAGGAGTGATATCAGCACACCCAAACTAACTAAAAAAAAAATTACAACAAATTTAAACCAAACCCAAAACCTATAAAGAGGTGACTAAGTTGAGAATGGTTCGGCCTATAGGGAAAATGTAGTAGCAAACTGTTGAAAACCAATTTCTTGTTGATGTGGCACTTTATTACAAATCTGCCCGGTAGTGGAGTTGAGTAAATACACAATTAAAAAAAAAGTAGTGATATCATATCAAAAACCAAAACTGTTAAAAGGGGCCGCCAAGTTCCGAATGGTTCGGCCCTTCAAAGGAGTGATATCAACACACCAAAACATTCGCCAACTTAATCGCACCGAATAATACTTTGGACGTTAAATGAAAACTTGAACATTGCTACCGAAAGTAGCAATGTTCTAGTTTTCACTTAACCTTCGAACTGTTAAGTGGTGCGATTAACTTGACGAATGTTTCGGTGTGTTGATATCACTCCTTTGAAGGGCCGAACCATTCGGAACTTGGCGGCCCCTTTTACCAGTTTTGGTTTTTGATATGAATTATAAGATACTAGCCTAAAAAATTATAAAGTGTGATGTTAAAATACGAAAATCATTCCGGTTTGTGACGACACAATCATTAACTTGATTCTGTTTTGTATACTATTCCCAAAGCCAACTGTGGCTGTTATAATAAGGCAGGCCGGGTGTGCCTTTAAGCTCCATGTTGAAAGGCAGTGGTGCCTGTTAATTGGTTTTAATCGGTAGTTCTGAAGTGCATCGGTAATGTATCAGTTCTAGTAATCGGTAAGTATTCTTCTTACCGATACATGACGAATTTTCGGAGGGGGTCAAACAAACCAACTATGAAAAACCAACTATGAGGAGATGGCTTGATGGTTAGCATGACTGTCTGGTGTGCCAGAGGTTTCGGGTTCTAGTCCGGCCTCAGCCACCTATCGCATTTTCGGGAAGAGAAGGGCCCTGTGGTGTCTTCGATTGTGGCATGTAAGGCCACTAAAAGTTAATTAAGAGGTTCTTGGGAGCGCACGCATGGGTTTTTTTTTTCTCAGCGTATGAAAGGTTTTTTATGACATTGTCCAAATATTAAAAAAAAAAATCCGATCACTCATCAGCATTTTCGCCAAACATTACCTGGAGCCGATGACCACATCAGCTCTTTGCTCCTTTCACATGAGGCCTCGAAACAAATCTTAGGGCCGTTCAGTGGCATGTCACAACTAAAAACTTGGATCTGAAGAATGATTTTCATCAAATGTGCAACTTTTACACGCTTACTCTGGAATTAAAACACAGATATTGCACGCCACAACAAAATGTTACCTACCGATTTTGTTTTTGTTTGGTCAAAAAAAAAGAAAAGCCATCGCCCGCATCTGAAAAATCGTAATAAAAATCTGAATAAAACGTAAAAAAAAAAAAAAAAAACCACCACCCGCTCGTGCCAATTTTTTTTAGTACCACTCCCTAGAACCACCTAATTAATATTTTAGCGACCTAAAAGATCCTGGGGATTTCCGATTGTCTCTCTCTCTCCTTCCGGCGCTATGGCTAACGCTGAGTGTGCGTCAGACAACAAAGGGGTGGACTGGAGAAGTGCTCCCAGCCCCCGTAAGTTGAAACATACTATAGTACCCCGTATCCGGCTTCTGGAGCGTACTTTTACACATTGTCGACATTTACTATGAGTTTGTAAAAACACGTGATTATTGCAGTTAGCCCTATTTCGTTTGTTTAATTTGGATTAGTGAGTATTCGCTACGCACATGCCCCTTAGAAAAACCAAGCGTGATTGTTGCGATTGGGGCGACAACTGGAAAATCGCATAATTAGAACAATGTATACCGCATAACAGTAAAACGGAAAGTCGTCTAACAGGAAATTCGTATAACGGAAAGTCGTCTAACAGGAAATTCGTATAATGGAAAATCGCCTAATGTCCCTGCCTCGCTCGCGCCCCTCGCTGCGGTTATACATATAACATCAGAAACCGCAGTTAGACGTTTATCCAGTTAGACGTTTATCCAGTTAGACGTTTATCCATTATACGATATTCCGTTTAGACGATTTTCCAGATTTTTTATTTATGCAGATATTAGACAATTATCCCATTAGGCAATTTTCAGTTAGACGTTCGTCCGACGCCCCGATCACGGCCCCACGCATAATCAAGCCCATATTTGTACTTAATTAGCCCTATTTTCTTTGTTTAATGTTCATTGGCCAGGCTAGGCATTATTATTTATTTATTTTTAAATTGTAACCCGAAGTCTCAAAGCGAAACTTGTATGGGTTACATCAAGTTTAAAATAAATTACAATAACATCATCTTTACAATTATGGAGAAATAAAAAACATGAAGGTATAAAATAAAATAGGAATAAAATTTTAAAGTACAAGAACGAGACAAGGAACACAATCATGAAGATGAAAGCAGTTTCCCTCTAAAGGATGGAATAAAAAAAAAACCCGGATGGAAATCGTGGCGCCCTCACCAGTGCAGGGTTAGAAATTTTGACTGCTGAACGTGCCATTTTTGAGGTCTAAAAATGACTTTTTCTTCCAGTTTGGTCAGTTTTTTTTTGCGAATTTCCCTTCCTGACGAAACCTGAAAAATGTATAACCATTCCTTCTCGAAAGGGTCCCAAAAAATTCAGGACCCCCCACCCGCCCATATTTTCTCGGCCCCCTCCCCCGACAATAAATAATAACCGGTCCCTAAATCTAAATGCCTTTTGTACCTCAGTAAACAACGTCCTGCAAAACTTTCTGAAAACGAAATGACGTTTTATTTAGGCACATTACACCGGAACGAGCCTTTAATTTGCAAGGCCTGTCACCAGTCAGTTGCTACGAAAGGAAATTAATTCACTGCCTACATTTCACGAAAATCGTGACGCTGTAATCAGATTTTCCCACCAGCGTGCAAGGTAATGACAACGTTGACCCCCAGGCAGTAAGGAAACCAACTCTCAAAGTTGTCATCGCTGTTCCTTATTTCACTGTTGGCGCTGTAATTTGAAGTATTTTCTTTTTTTCATTTCAAGATGCCGAAACTCAAAAACTATAAAACATTTTGGTAGAAATGGGCGAAATTGTGGCTAGACCAGTGGGGTGAAATCACAAACAAGCTTTTACAAAAAAAAAATTCCGAAATCAATTTTCTTCTTGAGGTAGTGGGGATGAACGATGGGGTTTATTGTCACAGGACTACCAGTTATTTCATGCCAAATTTTGGAACGCATTAACCATTTTACTTTACTAAACCAGTTAATATTAACCATTAACAGTAACACTTTGATATATTAAAGGGACACCCGGCCTGCCTTATAACCTTCCGCCTGCCTGATCGCCTTTCGCGCTGATCGCCTTCCGCGGAAATACGAACACTAAGGTCATCTGAGATAGTAGCTCCGTTCTTCGCAGCGAGTAACGTATCTAATGTCTCATTTGGCATTGTGCCTAATAGACGAACCAGTATGAACGCATTAATCGTGGCGTCACAAACCGGAATGATTCTCGTATTTTAATATCATAATTAATAATTTTCTAGGCTAGTGTCTTACAGTTTTGCTTCGTCGATCTATTGGAATAATTAATTTTAATTTCTGCCGCATTACGCTTTTAGATTTTTGATCTCACGGTAATTATTAGCAAATTAGTACATGCACACACTGAGATAAAACGTCATGATTATTGGAAGAGCGCATTGCATCATATGCTGCGGGACGCAGTAAATAAAGTTAACAATTCAACTTCAACAGAAAATCTCCTAGACGACACTTTTTTAGCGGATTTTTACCAAGGGACTGACTGGCCGTACTTGATGTGGAGAATCGAGAAAAATGGCGCTTGGAGGAATGTCCTTTTAATAAGATTTTTAAAACCGTCTTAGTTGCAGTCAAAACAGTTGACATTCGTTGCATGAATCATTCATTCAATTTTAATTCAGAAATCGAAATTACAAACGTTTGGTATGGTTTTAGAGGACATTCACTGTCAAGAAAAATGTCAGTCCAGTTTATTTACATATTTGTGTAATAATAATTTTATTATTATTTATTTTCACCTTATTTTTTAATATTTCACAAAAACAAAATAACAATCCTTCAAATAAAATTGATTAAAAAATAACAGGTATAAATATCGCCAAAAAAACCCCAAATAAAAAAAAAAGAAGAAAAATAATTACAAGAAATATATTAAAAAAAAAAAAGGGCTACGAAAAAATCCCCAGAAGAATAATACCGTACTGATCTTACTCTATCTGGATCAGACACTCAAAATTCAGCCAGTGACAATGATTGTTTTTTTTTTTTTTTTTTTACATAAACATATTTTTCTCAGAATTAAATTTGATCCTAAAAAGCCAAGCTAAATATCGTTTACATAAAACCACAAATTATATTACGGAACCGTTTTGTAATTTTTGTATCATTTTCCATACTTTTGCAACGCTCACACGGAGTATTAATGTCTTTAATTTTTAATCTCATGCTGCTTTAATGTATTATTTGTATGATCGTAACTAACGAATCCTTGTAGACCTCCGTTCTAATCAACGTAACTGTACCTAAGATGGAGACCTTCAAATTCAACACCATTCTTGCCTGTATGGTTCGCCTTTTCAGCGCTTCATGTAAGCAAATGTCGTATGTTTGTATACTAAGCCTAACAGTAACTGAACTGTACTTTTTTTTTATATTGAGTAGTCTTGATATACCATTTAATTTTAGTGACCACGATTTAAAAAAAAATTCTTTAAATTGTGAGTGACCCAATACAAGTCAGAGCGCTCTAAATCTATTCTATAAAGCCATTCGGATATTCGCGAGCCGTCGTCTTTAAAGGGTCAAGCGAGGCGACATCCAACTGATTTACGTACTAAAATAATGAGCCGTTAGCGACAGCCCTCTGGAAACAAGCTCCTAGTCGATTCCTCGAGCGATTATTTTTTCTGGCCGGCCAAGTTTTTGCATAACGTTTCTGATGCTATGTGTTTAGCCGCAGCGAGCGCGATAGCGCGAGCGAGGCACGTAATTTGGTAAAAAAATTTCTTGTTTCTCTCGAGGAATCGACTGTCTTCAACTCTGGCGCTTGTTTCCAGAGGGCTGTCGCTAACGGCTAGTCTAAAATAGGCTTAGAAGAAGTGGCGCAAAACCCTACATTTTACGGTAAACTAGCTCTACAATATTTTTTAAATCATTATTCCAAACCTTAACCCGATCGTACAAATAATGGATGCGCGAAAAGGTACGTATTATTATTGTTTTGGAATTTTTTTCGTCAAGCTGTCAGACGCTCGTAGATAGTAAGCACTGCTGAAAACTACATACACAAATTTAAATTTTGCATCGTTGTATAATTCACCTTGTAATTAAGAAGTATGAACAGACTAAAAGGCGTTATTAAAGAAAATGTATTATTTCGTTTGAGGTATCTTCTAATGTTAATATACATATTGACTTTGAATAGCGCTAACTATTACTGCCTGCCGGCTGTCGTTTTCCATGCGTTTGCGTGCGCATGCGCAAGTTGCCGATAGACACGAGCCCTCGCTGAAGACAACAGAAAGGTATCGGTAATAGGTAGCGCTATTCAAAAGCAACATTGGGATAAACATTAGACGATATCTCAACCGTAATAATTTGTTTTCTTAAATAACGTCGTTCAGCCAGTTCATAATTCTTAATTACACGATGAATTGTGTAACGATACAAAATTTAAATTTGTGTATGTAGTTTCCAGCAGTGCTTACTATCTGCGAACAGCTTGACGAAAAAAAATTCCAAAACAATAATAATACGTACCTTTTCGCGTTTCCATTGTTTGTACGATCGAGTTAAGGTTTGGAATAATGATTTTAAAAATATTGTAAAGATAGTTTACAGTAAAATGTAGGGTTTTGCGCCACTTCTTCGAAGCCTATTTTAGTACCTAAATCAGTTGGCTGTCACCTCGCTTGACCCTTCAAAGATGGCGGCTCGCAAATATCCGAATGACTTTATAACTTTTTTTACACGGAGCCTGCGGATCCCAAGAAAATGGCGATTATCAATTTTTCGTATTTTTCCAAATTACGAGTCTGGCTCGCGCTCGCTGCTGCTAATTATATAACACCAGAAACCCGCACGCAAAAACTTGTACGGGTAACCGAAACATGGCCGGCCAAAAACGTGATCCGAATGACGCCTGAAATTTAGTTAGTTCGTGTAAAAAAAAGTTATTTGCAAGAGGCGCTACTCAAGAAAGATAGTTCGAGGCTATCGCAACATATACACGAAAAAGAAATTCTGTATGTTCTACGCCGACAAGATTACCCCGTTTTCAGGCCGTAAGTACTTCCATTGCCCAAGTAGATTAGGCTACATACACGGAAAGACCACGTCGGCAACGGTACAGCCAGTGGGCTCTACTACAGTACCGGAAGGATCTTGGGTGAAAAATACCATCGGCTAGTAGCTTGGACAGTATGGCCGCCGAAAGCACCATTGAATTGTTTTGAGTGATTTGTCTCGTCGCCGCTTTCCGTCAGCTAGGACGATATGGTAAAATCAGATTCACGATTTGAGGCGTTCCAGCTGTGATACTTCCGCTTCAGGCCGAGCAAAGCCAGCTACGGGATCTGGGGGAGCGCTGTTAGCTCTCCTATTGGGGTTCGGAATGTGAAACACTTTATGGCACATCGCTGCCATATCCGGCTTATGGAGCGTACTTTTTTCAAATATTCCGAGGAATTTGTTTAACATTGTGACACGTTTAATTATATAAAAGCGATCAAGCTGCTTCTAGTAAAATACTCCTATTGGAGCGGTACTCCGTTATTAATCCACTCCTTGTATCATTATATCTGCATCACGAAATAACAACTTCATCAATTAAAACCAGATTTTGTACATTGATCATAGCGTTATATCCTGAGGTGCTTTTAACAATGAAAATCTAAAATCGGACTGTTGTTGAGGAATCACGGTGACAAAATGCTATGAGCTGCTCACCTATTTGATCACCAGTAGTTTCCGAAACGCGAAAATCTGCCGCATCGTTAGTAAATATCAAGATGGATGTTATGCACGCTCAATTTCTTCCAGCATTAGGTCTCAACTGGACTCCAAATTTGATGCTTTCCGATAAAAATTCTTCAAATTTGCGAGTGCTTTGCCTGCTGAAAAACCAACGTCGGAAAACCGCTCGTCGCAACCGCCTTCAGTGCCATCCAGCGACGCGCTACGAAAGAAACAAGATGCGATGACGCAACCGAAAAGAGGAGCCACAACGCTGTCTCCAATGCAACATGCGTTATTTGCAATTGCTTCACTCTATTTATCGACAGTGTCACTAATACGCTCTAGTCATTATATTTCTGTACAAAAGAGGGCACCTTTGGCTGGGGGGGGGGGGGGCAAAGCGTTAAGCCATTATTAACCGTTCTTGGTGGGTACTAAGTAGTTTCGACTGGTGGTAACACAGAACGGAACTAAACCTCTTTAAAGCATAAAGCTGCTAAAAATTAATTAAATGGTTCTCAAGAGTGGTGCTGAAAAAATTGACGCAAGTGGTCGGTGTTTTTCTTTTATGTTTTATTCATGAGTTTTCAGATGCGGGCGATGGCTATTTTTTTATTTACCAAACCAAACGAAATCAGTAGCTTATATTTTGTTGTGGAGTACAATATCTGTGTTTTAATGCCTGTATCAGCATCCAACAGTTGCATATTTGATAAAAGTCCTTCTTTAGATCCAAGTTTTTAGTTGTGACATGCCTCTGAACGACCCTTAGATTCGCTCCGAGTCGATCCTGTGAATGGAGCAGAGAGCTCATCCTGGTGTGGTCGTCGGCTCCAGGAAATGATTGGTGAAAGTGCTGACGCGTGATCGGAATTATTATTTTTTTTTTTAGAAAATGTCATAAAAATAGTTTCATGCGCTAAGAAAAAAAATCCATGCGTGCGCTCTTGAGAACCACTTAGTTAATTTTTGGCGGCTTAAACAGGATTTAACTATTTAACTGTTCAAAATTTAATTCACACTTTCTTGTTTTTCTCAGAATTTCACAATTTTGTGAATTAAAAAAAAAACACCTTAAAACTAACAGAAATCCTCTACGTGGCCATGATGTCACACTCGCGTGCAAGGATACGAGTATGGATTCACGCTGTTTTTATTTTTGTTATTTGTTTAAACTTGCGTAACTGCTAATAAAATCACACCCGGTGGATTGACCACAACGATAACTAGGTTGAAACCTTGCTGGACAAGGAACGCACAAGCGCACAGAATATAAACTACGTTATAAAAGTCAATATGGCTTGTCAGGCT
>JAHWFP010097030.1:812-13754 GCA_023313725.1 Lithobius niger
CAATTGGTTGTAAAAAAGGTGTCAATTGGTTGTAAAGAGGGGTGACTTGATTGCGGAGAGAAGGGGAACTTGCTTGTAAAGGCAAGAGGTGTCTTGTAAAAAGAGTGGTGGCTTGCTTGTAAAAAGGTGTCAATATTATTGCTTGTAAAAATGGGTGAATTGCTAGTAAAGAGGGGTGACTTGATTGCGGAAAGAAGGGGAAGTTGCTTGCAAAAGCAAGAGGTGTCTTGAAAAAAGAGTGGTGAATTGATTGTAATGAGGGGTGAATTGCTTGTAAAGAGGGCGATTCGATTGCGGAGAGGCGACTGGCTTGTAAGAGCCTTTTTGAAACAATTAAAAAAAAATCGTGGCCTAACGGAAGATAGAAAATCTTCCTAATTCATATATGCTGTACGCCATATTTAAGTGGTGGTTTACTTCAGCTTCTTAATAAAAATATAAAATCTCATGGTCCTGTGTTTTGCATCAATTTTAATTACCAAGTGGCAGTTTTCATTTAGTTACTGCTTCGGTCTTGAACAGAGAATACTGTTATTCTCTTCCATCAAGAGTAGTAGTAGTTCCTCGAATAAATTTTACTTGTAAGCAATGCAGTTTCTCCCCATCTTGCGACCGTGAGTTTTCTGAAGAAGTGTTTTAGCGGCAAGAGATATCTCAAAACTTAGATGAGATGGTGCTACTTGCCTTTGGTCACGTGATTATTACATTAAATACGGATGTGACGTTTTGACTCCGGTGTCTCATTTCACACAGTTCCCTTTCCCAACTAAATTCTGTGCGTAGATTTTAGCTTTTGAACTAGACGTCTTTAAAGCTAAAACCTACGCACAGCATTTACTTAGGGGGAAATGCGACGAAACGAGTCACCGGGGTAAAACTGCCGTGTATATTGAATCACGTGACTAAAGGGAAGACGAGAAAATCGTGAGGTGGAGAGATTTCACCACCAGTGACGCATGTTCAAGGCTGAAACAAACATTCCCCTTGCTGCAGGCGAACTGCAGTGCTTAATAAGATAGTAAAATTAATTCAACAGAAAGCCTCCAGCAGTAGGAAGTTTTAGGTTAGCATGAAGGCTACTTGACGCAAAAGGGCAAGACGGTGGCAGGAATATTTGAACACTATACCACTCTTTGGTACTATATTTTTTGGAACTGTAATATTTTCACGGTTTTCACTCGGTGGCAGTACCCCAAAATTCCCATAGTCAAATAGAAAATACGTGTAACGCACTTGGCATAGGTAAAACAAGGCAATGGTAAAGCGAGCTAAAAACTTGGCAAAGGTAAAACAGCTAAGTACTGTAGCAGAAGCCATAATTTAAACAAAGCTTAAAAGTGCAACTACTTTTTATAAGCCATTCCGTGTTCAGGTTATAGTTTAAATAACTGCCGTGTCACCCAGCATCAAGGATTGTTGAAACAATCACAAAGGCGAAGTAGTGAGAAAATCCCTTGAAAATCCAAGAACGAAAACGGTTAATGCAAATTTCAGTGCCACGTGGGCCTCCATCACGTCTACTCACTATACTGGGGGTTGTTTGGCTATTTTTAGGTGGTTGTACACTGGGGGCTGATGTGTTTGAAATAACCAAGGATTCAAGATTTATTCTGGCTCGTTTCTTTTTCAGTAAACAAAATGTGTACTTTGGTCAGTGCTGGGGTGTGCCCTGTAATTAATCTACTGGGTGAGGTACCTGTTATGAACTAAGGAGTTCCAAGCTGTTGCTTGAAGTAAAAATTTATGGGCTGGGCATGTATTCCTGGTTCACAATGCGTCGTCTGTTGCTCTGAGTGAGCTGCTTTAGGTTTGGATAATTTTTGGAAACTAGTCCAACATTTGTTTTAAGAATACTTTATATGCTGTGTGCTGGTTTTTGTTTTATTTAAACTAATTGTAAATATTTTTTTAAATGAAAGTAATTGCATTACTTCAAAAATATTTACAATAAAATCAACTATTTCGGCTTTTTTTTTAATTATCAGATGCTGGTGCTCTTTTTTGCTGTTGTTGAAGCTGAGTACTGTAGCAGAGCCAACTAGACCTAAACTAGGACAACTAGGCGGCATGGTCGTCAAAAGTTAAATGATCGTTCACCATTATATTGGCATTATACTGGACATGAAGAATATGAATAAGTAATTGGAAGTAATGTTAGTTTCATGATTTTTTCAAATACTGCTCAATACCGGTGGGAAGGTGCACAGACACCCGAGAAGACATGGCAACTGTTACTGAAGGTATACTTTCTATGCTGAGGTCCCTTTTTTCTTTTAGTGCTTATTTACTCATTCTGCCCTTACGTCGTTACGTCAAAAAGGGAGTTGGAGAGGACGCGTCTGTGCACGTCCCTGGTAAACTGCATTTTTCCAGAATTTAACAATGAACGTTCTAGGGGCACTCCATGAAGGCGGCGCGGATTATGTAACTGCAGTCATCAGATACTGTCCGTTTTTTCTGTCCGTTGTTTGGCTTGCAATGTATATACGTATGTGGTTTGACCTGGACGCAAAGATGGAGGGCAAAAACAATCCCACCCTTAGTTTAGTCAGAATGGAGCCGAAAACATTACATGGGGTGGGGGGAGTTATAAGGGTTTAATTACCTAAACAGCCAGGGGAAGCGACTTAAGATAGTTCAGATATTTATGCCCACGCGGCTTAACATTTTGTCGTGCAAAACTGAACGTTGCGTAACCCGTGAGCCCCTATTAGGCCTAAATTAAGTGGATCTCGGGAGTGGAGCGGGCTGCTTTTTTCTTACTTTTTATTTGTGATTTTTCACATGCAGGCGATGTCACAAACATCAGCTTGCCTACATTTTGTGGAGTACAGTACATTTTTTAATAGCAAAAGTTGGGCCAGGACCAGGATCATGTGAACCAGGATTTACCCCAGAGGGTGCTCTCGTCAAGCACAAGGCATCAGGGGATCTAACTATTTAGCGTCACTAAAACAAATTGCTCACGATAAGAAGACAAAATTAATCGCTTAAACAGGTGAGACCAGAACTGGCTGATCAAGTTTTAACGGGAGTAGTTTCTGATGCGTGTTCGGAAATTTTTTTTTTCATGGGCCATGCGTTCGCTCCTGAGACCCCTCTTTAATCTCGTTCTTCTCGGTTTCAATGCAGATATGGCTGACTTCAATTGTTTGTAAATACCAATAACATTGATTTTGATAAACAATTTTTTTGCCAAAACATTCTCAGTGTTGAATTACGTCGCATATGGCACCCCATACGAAAGTGCACACACCGTGTAAGATTCAGTAACACATGGGAACAAGCGAAGAAATTCAGTAACCGAAGGGAAGAGTTTCTGCATTTTGCTACAATAATACAACAGTGAATAACTTTTCCTTAAATAATGAAAACCTGGACGGTTATTTTGAGAAAAACCCTCCAGAATCTACGCAGAATTTCGCTTTCACCAGAACCAATGATCGGGCACGCTGAAAAGGGAGTGTGTTACCCGCAACTGGAAAGGGATCGCTCACTGAGAAAAACGCTGCCAGCCCACTAGTACAAAAAAATGTCCACAAAGCCGACTACTGAATCGGCGCCAGACATCACAGCGTGTACTCCCCAAAGCCAGTGAAGTGCGTTGAAGTCCCCACCATGGATTAACGGCCTGGGACCGATCACAATCTCCCCCCGTGTTGCTGGGAAGGCTCCCAACAATGGACGACCCCAACGGTGACCCTGCCGGAGCTCCACTACACCCTGAAGACACACGGGTCCGTCCCACTGTACAAGGGAAAGTTGAGCGTGGAATAAAGGAACCAGTTTGTACCTTAGACAGACCCAACCCCACGAATCTGTGAACCCGCTCCACGTACGAAACAACTCCAGGTGGGTTGGTTAGGATTGGCTGAAACCAACCCTAACACCTCAACCTTAACTGCCTAAACACTCGCCGTCCTCACGCCGTTCTCCCTTCACATTCCAAGTGCATAATGAAATTGTAAAAAGTTCGAAATATGGACCACAAGCAGCTCGTTTTCACCACCTGCAGTACTAGTAATGCTGTTCGCATTTCCCAACTCACTATACTTTGCCCAACACGACACCTGAAAAACGTCTGCACCCACACTACCACAAACAGATACATTTGCTGAAGCAATTGCAACAACACTCGGGGAAGCACTAGCAACAACACTCCCTGGAACATTTTTAGAAGCACCACCCAAACCATCATCATTGCAGTTAGGCTGTGCAATCACACTTCCCGTGCTCACTCCAGCAGAGGACCCTTCCTACAAACGCGCAGCTTTTGATAATGCCTCATAAATCAATGTACCAATCGTTTTAACCTCTAGGCCCCGACACCGCTGCAGTGGGGAGAACCGATTCACATCTGCAGCCACTAGTTTTTTAGAGTCTGGTGGGACAGGTGGCCATGGAAGAACACGACACACGCTCCATGCGCCTCCTGGACGCTTTGACAGGTGGAGTGCTCCGCTAGAAGGCGAAACAAATACCTACGCGACAAGTTTGCCAAGTGGCGTCATCGGTTAGCAGAATTTGGCACCCTCGTCGGTTAATTCGCCGATTGGTGTGGAGATGGCAGCACCTAGCAAACTTGTGCTTGCTTCTATGTCAAATGTTGATTTTGTTGCCTTTTTTGGTCTGATACGATACGGTCTTTAATGTAGGTGGCTTTTCCAAGACCGCTTTTCCTAAATAAATTGGACTGCGCATGCGCCGACTCTTGACGTCAGTTGTGTTTTGTTGCGTCATGTATTATCTCTAATATCAACATGGCTGTCGTTGTCGATGCGACTCTGGACCACGAATGGACGCAACTCTGGACCACCTGGACTAACAAACTAGTGAATACTTATTATAAAACTACTCCGAACATAAAAATTGTATTCGAGTGTATTATGCTACAATTGGAAATGTGGAATTTACGTTAGGATCAACATTTATCCCCGCCAATGATTTTCCCAATATACCGCATGCCATTGCTCATGAAAAATAATTTCTACACGCTTCTGCTGCCCGCCGCTGCTAATTTTTCGGCGCGCCACGCCACTAGGTAATTTTGCATTTTAATTCAAAATTTCAGAACCTTTTAAAAACAAAAAAAAAAGTAAGAAAGATTAAAATCCTTGCCGGACCGGGCCGGAAGGGCACCTTACATTTTTTTTCGTAAACAGTTCCGATAGGCGGGTTGTTATTGTCAGTTTCGTACAAGAATTTCATAATGAAATACATAAACTGCTTATGCAAAAATTGCCACATTATTATTTTCATAGACGAAAGACAAAGTTCTCTATTGGGTGGTTCCGATAGGCTGGTTGTTGTTGTCAGTTTCGTGTGGTTTTGCTGTTATTGTCTGTTAGGTTAGGTAAGTTTGGGGTTTTGCATTTCATACTGAGGTAGTTAACTGGTTGGGGTTTGGCATTGAATACTGGGGCAGTTAATTGGTTAGGTTATGTTAATGATGATTTAACGAGTTTCCGCAATTTGGGACCTATTTGTAGTGCCTTCCGTGACAATTAAAGGTAGTTTTTTTTAATTGAATTTCGGGCCATGTGTGTAAAGGGAACATGGGAAGAAAACGGGCTCTCGTCCGATTTTTTTTAATGGACTAAGAATTACCTGCTGAGTAATGTTTTCCTCTTCCATTTTTTGGGGAAAATGCACCGTTTGGCCATGGTGAAGGTCCAAAGTTAGCACCGCGTCGCGCCAGAAAGCATGAAACTGGGCGAAAGTCCGGCAAGTGAAACGCCAAACCCCAACCAGTTCATTACCTCAAGTGAAATGCCAAAGCCGGTTCCTAACCTAACCGACAATAACAACAAAACCACACGAAACTGACCATAACAACCCACCTATCTGAACTGTTTACGGGATAACAATATCAGCTGAGAACACGGGAAGAAAACGGCCTCTCGTCCGTCAGCGCAAAGAGTGCGGCTTTCAATAATTTCTGACGGCCAATCGTAGCCTTTGCCCCAAACATTTTATGGGAAAATGTTGTCCAGTTGATCATTTTACGTCATTCTAGCTCAACGAGAGATCAATCGGTGAGGAGTCCTTATTCTTCCCATAAGCCGCGTAAAGTAAACTTGTTCCC
Organism: Lithobius niger; assembly: GCA_023313725.1. Taxonomy (NCBI): domain Eukaryota; kingdom Metazoa; phylum Arthropoda; class Chilopoda; order Lithobiomorpha; family Lithobiidae; genus Lithobius; species Lithobius niger. The sequence continues at coordinate 6,898 of JAHWFP010097030.1, forward strand.
TCTATTTATTTTACTATCGAAAGTGATCGTGGAATGAATTTATAATTCTGCCTTTATTCCGTCAGGCACCTATTATGCACTATCCCGTCGTCTCACACGTTTCTCGAATTGATTATACTACAACAAACTGTTACACTAAATAATCGATTATACAATAATTACCTGATTAGACTAAATAATCGATTATACAACAATTACCTGATTAGCAAGAGTCACATACCTACACGAATTGCCAATACGTATAGAAACCTAGGACAGCCTTTCCGCGAACCGTAAAGTAGCCGCCATTTTTTTTTAGTGATCGCCGATAGCCTAACAACAGATAGAATTCCGTTTTCCGTGCATGTTGTCAAAACCTGAAATAAGCTGGGCCAGTTCCGATTAAACTTTTTTTTTTCATACAGAAACATAATTGGCAAAAATTTTTAGTCAAGGACCTACAACCCTTCATATGCAAACGATTTAGCCATAAACTGTACAACAATAATGCCTACATTTTGCTGGCACGTCTTCTTATCGAAATTATGAAAAATCGACTAAGATTTCAGTCACTTCCGGCCATACGATAAGGGTGATAAGCATGACCCGTTCAAGTAAACGACTGGAGTGGAACGTAACGTCATTTAACAATAGCTCACGACGCAAGCCCCTTTTTCTCCCCGACTGTATTTCAATAACCGATTTATGCATTACATGCATAAGCAGTTAAAAAAGGTAAGAAAGATTAAAATCCTTGAAATGGCAAAACGAAACTCAAAACAAAGAAATGTGTTGAAGTACTTACTCGTCATAGTGTGCTAGTTATTTTTCACATTCGTGCAATGAGATTGGAGGTGTATGTTTTACACTTTTAACAATCTCCTGGTACAGCCACAGGGCCTCGTCACAAAATATGTGTAGAACAGCGTTTTTTGTGGTTGTTGTAGTTATTTTTTTTTTCGTCCCGCCAAGTAAAACTAGGGTCCCGGTAACAGAACTGCATACTGTTATTTAAACCCAAAAAAGTTAGCATTAATAAGTCTAAACTAATTACCGTTCATCCCGCCATACAAAAAAATCTTACATTTTTTTCTTTTTTGGGGCGGAGGGGGAGACTGGTCACTTCCCCCACCCCCCACCACCACCACTGCCGTCCATAGAACAATATGTACTATCACATATGCCATACAAAATCAAGCTCCATAGATCACAATTGTGTTCTTGTTGTCTTACGATGATGGTTGTGATCTTTGTGGGACACGTTTATACAGTTAACTCTATAGATTAAAACATTTGTCGTAGAAAGCTGGTGCGTAGCTCATTTGTAAGATCTACTTCCAGAGAAGTGACCTTTATAGAAACAGAAATTTCGATTGGTTGTCTCGTTCCGGAGTTATGGGGCCCTGAACGATCCGTTTTATTGTTTTAAACGTTGTTTTTATTCAACAATGCCAATTAACAAACGCCAGATGGAAAGCGTAACATATGCTAACAATGCTGGTGAGACAACAATTTACCCGCGCGTGAAAAGGAAGCATTATCCCTATTACTAATCGATTTATGATTTCACGTCATTCTTCCAAGTTACGCTAAAGTGTCCGGTGTCCATTTGGCTTGCCGTCCTACATTATATATTATGTACGTTATATTATGTATATTACAAATACGGGAAAAAGCCGCTGATAGATAGCTGCGGACAAACCAACTTACAAAAGAAAGACTCGCACTGAATGAGCGAGCGAAGCGAGCGAAATTCAGTGCATTTGCAAAGAGTGCAGACAACTAGCTTGGTATGTCAAAGTATCACGAATTAGAAAATGTTAGAGAATGTTTAAGGTAAGGTTTAACTGATTCGAAGTCAAAACAGTAAAGTAACACAAATAAACCTTCCTGTAAGGTTTCACATACCGCAGTGTTGCTGTGCTGTTTAGTACACGTGAAACCTTACTGCTGTATTCAACCATTAAGACACGTAAATAAAATCAAAACCATATCGCAACTTTCAAAATTGTTCTAAGAATAATGTAGTGCATAATCTAGGCTACACACTCTCCTACTTTCGGGGCTAAATTTTTCATCATTATTTTAGTATGGTCGTCTCCTTTCTGTTCATCCCATTGATACATACACCAGTTTTTAAGATGTCATATTCAAGACTTCAGGACTGGTATTTCATTTTTATTTTCGACGTTATTTCGAGGATTTCCAGGAGTCGCACGAACCCTGAATTAGTTAATCTGTAGGTCTGTACTAAGCACACTAAAAGTATGGTTTTTACGATTTTTCAGCGAGAGTAGAATGAACCAATAAGACATATCGTGTTCTAAAGTAAAAACTGTTAAAACATGCGAATACAGCAGTAAGGTTTCACGTGGAATAAACAGTACAGGAACACTGCGGTGTGTGAAACCTTAACAGGAAGGTTTATTTGTGTTACTTTGCTGTTTTGACTTGGGATCAGTTAAACCTTACCCCGTATTTGTTTTCTAATATATATTACAAACAAAAACGCCAAGTGTGCCGTAAAAAAAGGGGTTATTATATGATTGAATTTTCACTTGTTAAAATGTACACGGATAAAAATTGATGATTTTTTCAAATAATCAAATGTACAATTGAGAAAATAACATCTGTTTAAGTGCTGTTGTACTGTTGTTTTAAATATATGATTCGTAAAGCACAACATCACTTAAACAGCTGCAATTTTCTCAATTGCACATTTGATTATTTCAATTAAAAATCATCAATTTTTATCCGTGTACATTTTAACAAGTAAAAATTCAATCGTATAACCCCTTTTTTTACGGCACACTTGACGTTTTTGTTTGTAATCCGTGTACCTTTTTTACGGCTAAGGTTTATGCATGAAGTCGATTGTAGCTGGCCACTTTGAAACAATTCAAGTCAGCTCTGAAAGCCTGCATCTGCGAAATAAATACGAAATTCTATCGTTTTTAGCTGCCAATTTCGAGACCGAATCGAAATTAACAACGTAGCTTAGTTTGGTATAAAAATGTGTTTAGCTGAAACACTGATTCTTTCACGATAATTTAATCAGAGCCGTACGCCCTATCTATCATGATACATATATACAAAACACTTTTACAAACTCCTCCTTACACCACAGCTCGCCACTACTCACCACAGCTCACCGCATACGTCCCGTCGCACTGTCTTCCCAACTCACCAGCCATCGCACTCTTGTCTCCACCTTGTTGAACACTAAGCGCCCACCCACCTTCTCTTCCCCATTTAGGGAAAGTTCCAGTGGGCGATAAAGCACACCCACCACCGCACTTGTCTCCTTCCCTGCTCCCCTCCATGCACTGTTCCTTACACCACATCTTACAGCACCATTCCTTGCAACAGGTCCTGCGCACTACTTCTCACCATGTCCTACGCACAACCTCTTGCTCTTCTCCTCGCTCAATGCCATGCTCCACCTTGCCTTGCAGGAGGGCCCAGGAGGGGGACAGGAAACCACTAAATATCAAGGCCTGCCTGTCGACAGAACGCAGCTACTGCGCGCATTTTTGCCACTGGGTTTTTGCCTTCCGTATGCGACAGCAACTTCTGGATTGTCCCCAGATTCCGGATCCACACTGCTAAACGCTGACGGACCGTGCATACTTCTGGCAAAACCAAACGCACATGCTCCGGTGTTTCCTCTGTTCGGTGAGCAGTTTGGCGTGCTTACCCACCCATATCATTTTACCGTTCAACAATCAACTTTTTAGCAAAGACATAATACGTGCACGAAGAATGAATCTGGAGTTTGCTTAGTGGCACTCTTCCCTAAATACAGTGGTTAAAACAATGTAAAACAATCAAAATGATCGTTTAAGGTCCCGTAACTCCGCAATGGATCGAGCAAACGAAAAAGTGGTCCCTGTAAGGTTGAAGCCCACGAAAATTTCTGGCTCAGATCATATTTCAGATTTTAGGTAGGTGCAGTAGTTTTTTCCGAAACCGTGTCAGCCAAGAACAAGAAGAAGAACAACAAGTGAACAGTGTTCAAATTTCCGTGTGGCTCCTCTTGCACGGAAATACATAAAAGTTGGTGTAAAGTTGGGAAAAGTTGCTATCTACTATCTGGCAAAGTTAGGTCGAAATGAATAGAAACGGAGAAATTAATAGTTTTAGTTTTGCTGGAGAGAGGACTTCAATCATATTAGTAAAGGCGGTAGCCTTTACTGTAAGGTTTGACCTCGGTCTCCCATGTTAAAGCTGAAATTTCGATGCTTAATTTGTCCGCCGCCTTTCAACATTTTCCACTGAAATTTGGTATATGGGTTTTGTGGGACTTGGCCAACACGTGTACCAACTTTTATTAATTTACGATTTGTCACAGCGGAGATCTGGAATTGAGCTGAAACCGTGATTTTCATTTTTGGCTTCTAGTACTTCTTGGCACGACACGTTTCTGCTATGCTCTCTACAGAGTAAACTATTTGTCCTATAAAGTTGGTTCTTAGCTCATTTTACAGGTATTGCTCTGTAGATGTGCCCTTTCCATGAGGCCTTTTCTAAATGGTGGAGTGGTTCAAGGGCTACGGAGCTCTAAACGGCCAGATTGATTGTTTTACATTGTTTTAAACATTGTTATTATGCAACAATGCCAATTACCAAGAGCCAGCTGCAGGAACTAGACTGAAGATTAAAGGATTTGTTTCTGTCTTGGTTTGTGCAAACCGTAATTGATAAAGATACAAAACATTAAAACAACCTAATACGCGGCATTTTACGCCAAAGTAGTACGAATTAGAAAACAAAAACGAGCTCGTTTGATACTTAAGGTACGGTTTAACTGAACTGAAGTCAAAACAGCAAAGGGACACAAATAAACTTTACTGTAAGGTTCCAGATATTGCAGTGTCGCTGTGCTGTTTAGTCCACGTGAAACCTTACTGCTGTACCCAACCATTAAACACGTAAATGCAGTTAAAGCCAGAACCCAAATTTCAAAACTTTTCATATCCAAATAAACGTAGAATAATCTAAGGCTGCATACTCGATAAGTCTACTTTCTTGGCAGAACCTTTTCAGTGTTCTTCAGTCGCATTGTCAACTTCCCATTCGTCGCCCCACTTCAAGATTTTCAAGCACTTTTCCTGGCATGGATTTCATTATTACTTTAAAGGACATTTCCTGAAGGACTTGCACGAACCCAGAATTACCTGTCGATGTGCAAAGTACATAAGACGATTAATTTTTAAACAATTTCCAGAGATGTCGTTTACCTAAGTAGAATGCACCAATCATTAGCTGATCTACCGTGTGGAAAAGTAAAAATGGTAAAAACAATTGAATGCAGCAGTAAGGTTTCACGTGGACTAAACAGCACAGCGACACTGCAATATCTGGAACCTTACAGGAAAGTTTATTAGTGTCCCTTTGCTGTTTTGACTTCAGTTAAACCTTACCTTAAGCATCAAACGAGCTCGTTTTTGTTTCTAATATATACACGCCTATGATTTCGCGTATGAGCAGACTTAATGATGATAAGGGATCATGATTTAAACAAACGAAGCTTCAACAATCAGCAAGAGGGCGAGCGGGCTATTTCTTCCCACGGTAGCAAATAAAAAGGGCGAGCGGCCGACAGTGAGAACCGATGAGCGCTGTAACAATTAGAAACAAACAGAATATTGCTATCTTTACATCACGTTATAAACCAAAGAGTCCAACGAACTGCCGCAACGACAACCCCCGGAAGGGGATCAATGAAAACGTGCGAGTGTGTCAATTCTTTGGCTTGAAGTTGAAACTGGGACGTTGTTGCCAGGAAAAGCAGTTGAAATTGGCACATTGTTGCCTCGCCTAACAATTTGCTCTAACAATTATCGTTCTAACCAAACACCGTGGTAATCTCAAGGGCAAGTATTACATGACGTCATGCACACTTCTTTTTCACACGGTGCGTATCGCTTAAGCCACAGCGAAAGACTGGGAGTGGGGGGGGGGGAGTGAGCTGTTACCATTAAGCATACGCTTACGCATTATTCAACCTAAAAGAGAATTTCTGGGGGTGTTTGCTGTTAATTCAAATAATCATCCACATTCAACTACGTACAGCAAAGAGGAGGAAGGGAAGGAAACCAAGAGGAGAGGGAGAGGACGGGATAAAAGGAAGAGGGGAGACGGGAAGGAGAGGATTGGCGGAAAGGAGTACACAAACAAAAATCGACTGTTGCAGTGAACGATCAGGCAGCACCGAGCAAATACTGGGAAACAACCACGGGTCAAACAAATCCCTGGGCGAAGCCGGGTACGATGCTAGTTGACTAATAAGTAATGCACTTTAGGGGGAAAACGTTAAAATACATTAACCAACCAAATATTCCCACAGTTTAAAAACTCACCGGAGATTGAGAGTGGTTAGCGTTGAGAGTTTAATAGGAAGGTAGCATCAGTATGGAACTCGGCTGACTATTCCAGCTGTGTTAAAAAGTATCAACGTTGGTTGAGTAACAATCACTGCATGCACGATCGTTATGGCGGACTTTTCGCGCTTTGTATCAACGGACAATTCAGCCACACTGTGTTGCCCTCCACTGAAATAGTTATTAAATTCCTTAAGAAAACAAAACACCAGGGACTAAAAGGAGGGGGAGCAGAGGTGGGGGAAGGCGTTCAAACCACACAATGGGAGAATACACGAGGGAGAGGGGCCGGGAATGCGGAAGGAGACAGATGTGTCAGGGGAGTAGCAGGTTGGTATCTGAACACAATGGGGACTGTTGGGGGGGGGGGGAGGCCAGAAGTGGGAAGGGTTCGGCAGCTGTTTTTTGATTTCATGCTCCCCAGTAAATTATTTGGCTATTTTACGCATGCGGGATTCACCAGGGGTTCCAAGGGAGAGGGATTAGGGATGGGGG
>JAHWFP010097032.1:0-10691 GCA_023313725.1 Lithobius niger
GTCGTGCTCGCTGCGGCTAAACATATAACATCAGCCAGTGGCGTAAATAAAAAAAAATTATGTGGGGGGGGGGGGGGGGGGGGGGGGGGTTAAAATTCATTGTGACGGCCTCCATTTAGCCCCTTTTATGTCCCCTTCAGAAGAATGACTCCAGATTGGGGGCATGTTTTAAAATACTTACCTGATACATTTGGTTTTTGTTACAAACATTTCTTTTTCAGTGGAGTTGTCTTCAGCCAATAAATTGTCTTATACCACACCCTCCCCCATGCACACGTCATTTCCTATCATATATTAACAACAATTTCTCACAATCTCACCACCTGATGTTCTTTTCACGTCACAAGAATGGTGAGGCAGATTAATAATACGTAGTTGAGAATACGAGAAATGAGAAAACAAGAAAAGTTGTTGCCGCTGTCGCTGTCGGTCCAATTTTTTTTTTTCAATCTCCAAGTATAAGAGTAAAGAATTTTTTTGATTCGGTTCACCATTTATGGCTTCCCTGCATAGCATCGGAGACAGACAGAAAGCTTGCTTCTGTCGACGGAAGCGGTCAGGGCACACCTTGTTCGCCGAAAGCTACATGTCTGCCAATCATCACTGACCCGGCGTAACACGTGACGTTCTAACAATGCCTATTATCAGCATTAACCTGCTGCCTCGCAGTGCTGCTGCTTTATTTTCTGGTGAGTTCTGCACTTTGGTAGGCTGGCTTCTCTTTGTCATTAAGCACTGGTGTTACTAAATGTCTGATAAAAGGACATTGTGCGCTTCTTCAGCAGCTCTTCAAAAGGACCATTGTTAAAAATGCCATCTTCTTAGGCCGTGCCAATGAAGCTACCATTACGGATTTTATACATTTTAGATGGATAAAAAACTGAAGTAGCCTACAGAATCTAAACTTTACACTATTGTGTGGTTGAACTTGTACTTCTTGGTAAAAGAAGTGAAGGTGTAGCCCGTAGCATCCAGACCCATTATTGTATGACTGTTGCGCTGTTGTTGTTTTTCTTACTACACAATCAATGATTTTGCATTCCTTTACAGCGAAAGAAATGAAGTTAGTAGCCTGCAGCATACGAACGTTACGTTGTTGTGTGATTGAGTGTTTGTTGCATTAATAGTTTGCATCGTCTGGCGCCGCATTTAAGGCTTTTGCACGCCTTAGATAATTAAAAAATTGTGACGGTAGTATCCTGCTGCTTCCAAACATAGCATTATTGTGTGATTGAGTGTTGCATTGTTGGCGTTTTCTTAAGCTGCAAAATTAATGATTTTGCATGTCTCGTGGCTAAAGAAGAGAAGGTATAGTAGCCCACTTTATCCAAACGTTTCACTGTTATGAAATTAAGTGTTGCAATGTTGGCATCTTCTTACGACCCAGTTAAGGATTTTGTACATTATGCCCACTGCCGCATCAGCAGCTGCTAACAATATCGTGCGTAACAATGACTAGGGAAAGGGACCGAAAAAGAAGCGAAAAAATAAATTCATTAAACTAAGATGAAAGCTGGACTTGGTGCTTGTTTAACAACTCTGTAATGTGTGGCACGATGCCAACCAGGCCACTGCACTGTTACTGAGGTTAGCACCTAGCTGTCAACGCGCCATTAAGCCTCAATCCCCCTAATTAAACTAAAAATGGGTGTTTCAGCAACTGCTGTCAATATCAAGACGTAACAACATCAAACTGCCGGCCCACGTGCAAAACAAAGTACCTAAAAAATAAAAAAACAAATTAATGAAAGCAAAACGGCAAGGTACAAAGGCAGTTAGTTACATATATCACACAAACACGTCACTTGTCTCGTACAACAGTTTCCTGATATCAGGTTTCAAGTTTCGGGAAGGACTTTCCTCGAACCTGCATTTCTAAGTCGTTCTCCAATCCATTGTTTAAGTGAAATCAGCACACATCATAACGAAATGGGGAACAACGAAAAGGAAACAAATTCGAAGGAAACAATGACGTCGCTTCATTACTTTAGTTTGGTTTGGTTTATTTATTGTGAGCAATACGACTCAGTACGTCATCAGCTCAATACTAAAGTTAACTACTTAAAACTATATAGCAACAACAACAACGAAACAGGTACCACTACAGACCAACAGCCTCAACCTGGTGCCTGGATGGCTGGACATTAACGGAAGAAGGGAGACAATACTAACCCTAAGAGAACCCTGTGTGGTGCAGTGGCAACCCGGGCCACTGCACTGTGACTGAGGTTGGCGCTAATGACCAAGCTGTCGATGCGCCATTAAGCCGCAATTCCCCCCCCCCCCCCCAAGAAAAACGACCAGTTGCCCGACAAAATCCAAGCACCGTTCGAAGAGAGTCTCTACTACCCGCCAAGTGTGGTCGCGCACTAAGGGCCTCAGCCATGGGCTCATTCCTGTTACTCAGGGGCAGACGATGCTGAGCTACCCAGAGGGGACAAGAGAATAAAAAGTGCCTAACCGTCTCCTTTAGTTTCGTGCGTGTCAACAATACGCAAAATACCAGATGCACCAAAACATAATCGAAACAACATGCCGACCCGACAAAACACGCTTCAACGTAAAGTTGGTAAGAATTAGAATTGTTCACAATTATTGAAACTTAAAACAAATCGAATGTAATGATAAAATATTCGTTTTCCTAACTAACCTACATTAATTAATACAGGTCGATGTCCTAACCCAGATGCTAAACGTGAGACGACAAATAACCAGGCATGAAAAAACGTACACTCTTGTACAGTAGTAATTAGGACGGAACGCCAAACCGGCCGGATTAATGATAAATAAGTACGGTCGCAAACCTATATCCGTTGCCTTTTGGACTTAAATGTCAGGCTGCCTGAGCGGGTATTGAACCATTTACCTTTCAGCTCTAGATTATACTGCTATAGCCGTGTCTGTAGGCCTTAGCGACAGTGCTTCCGGCTTTGGTCTCTATAGTGCACGGTTCAGTTCCCGCTAAAGCAATCTGACATTAAGTCCAAAAGGAAACGGTTTGCATCTGTATTTAATCTACTATGGTAAGCCTAACGTTGCTCAACTTGGGCTCACTGACATTAATCATTTGCAGAAACTAATGCTGTCCATTCCAGTAATTGCTAAACATATTATAAGTATTGCAAAGGAAAGAGGAAAAACAATACATGCCTATACAACGAAAATAGTAGATTGTATCTGAGCGTGCGAAGTTTCCCAAACGCTCGACGACATCCTAACAAAAACTGGAAAGTCAAACACTAGGATTAGGAAATAAAAAAGCTGGAAATTAAAATGTCAATAGTTCAATATTACTGTAGCATATTGTAATTTTTTTTTAATTTTTAGAAAAGACACAAACCAAAACGGCAAACCAAACCGACTAAAAAATACATGCAAACAAGAAATCTTCTGACATCTGATCATACATTTCCAAAGTACTTTTCAGTGCTTCTATACCAACAAAAACAATACCATAAAAAAAAAACGAAAATATCGAAGTATTTAACTAGACAACAATTGATTCGGGGTTTAGGGGGAAGAGAACGCTAATAAAGCTCGTATCCACATGGAATTCACAATTACGAAGCCACTTAAATAATAACACAGATTTGAGTGATTCGAACGAATGAACTACAATTTAAACTACAAGTCCACGGAACAATGATTGAGACATATAAGATTCCATGCACACGCATGCATCATACTACTAATCAAACACCCAAAACTGTTAGGTATTTCACAAATTAGTAATACGTACACAAAATACAGCGCCATCTTTGTATAATATCGTAGTATGTTTTGTCTGTTTTAAAGCCAATACTTTTTTTGATACCTTTCCTACAACCGACGCTTCACCTTAGTCACTTTGATTTTTACGCATAAAATATTTTCTGCACTTCAGTGTGTCTTTTAGACCTAACATTAATGGAAAATGCATGCTCTAGTAATTTTTTATGCAGTCAGCATATCTCTCGTGTAATATATTTTACTCCTATTTTGAAAAATCTTCTTTCACACAGTTCTTACTCAAGGATGGAATAGAACGTTCCATTTTTGCTGCTTGGGGGAATTCGCCTTAGCGGCAATCATCTCGCACCCTTCTAGCGAATTAGCGTCAGCAAACGTGAGTTGGCAAGCCAGAAAGGATTTCGAACCACGTAAGATAGTGAACGGGTGATATATTTCGGCCATAAACGTGTCAAACGCCCCAGTTGCTTCCCCGAACCAACTATCCGCCGATGGGAGAAACTGTCACAGAATTTTAGGTCACTTTGAGTGTCTCAAATGATTAGTCATGCTTGAGGCGGGGAAAGCGATTTCACGGGTCGAGAATTAGCCTTATTTTTTGGCTGCCTCTCGTATTAAAGTCCACTATCTGCCAGGTTTGGTTCATCTCACATGAAATCCGTTTATATCAAACCAGTCGTCTAGACGATGTGGATAATGCCATTGTACTGAGTATGGTAGGCGACTGTATGTTGAAATAACATGGTGATCTTTAGGCTTTTTGAAGAAAAACATTTTTTTCCCTCTACTGGAATGATCTTAAATGTGTGCTTATCATAGAAAACAAGTTTTTAGTAAAGATCAGTAATAAACAGACCAAACAGTGAAGCCAAGAGTATGAACTACCAGTGAAGTTACTTTCATTGAGTTTTCTTCGTTTATCACTAATCCAACAATATCTTCTATATACTTGTTTCTCGCCACGCTGGCGACACTAAAAATAAAAGTAAGACGCCGATAACAATGTAGAAGCCCAACAATGGCCCCAAAGGATTAAAATAATGACTTCCAAATAGGAAAACAATAGCCTGAACAATGCCAGCTTAAATTAGCGCCAAGTTGAATAGTTCCAAAGTTGGTTGAGTTACAATCACTTCATACGCGATCGTTGTTGCAGGTTTGGGTACCGGGTGAGGAGGGCGTGGGAGACCACACAATGGGACAAGCGTTTTCATTTCATGCTGCCTAATACGGTATTTTGCTCGCGCATGTGCCGATGATCTGCGCGGGTACAGCTAGTCGGTAATTGTTTTCCTAATCTTATTATAGCTTAAGCATGTTTATACAAAGTTGGAGATATGGAGTTCATCCACCACCAGGCGTTAGTTTGTTTTATTACCGATAATTCTTGCTGAACAGGATACGTCTCTATATCACGAGGTATAGCGGTTCAAAATTCAAACCCGTCTTGAATCTAATCGTCGTATAGGTTTTCCTACTATGTTTGACTGCCATCGTTACAGTTGATCAATCGAATTTTTGTTTTAAAAAAATAAGAAAACAAGCGGCTAGAGAACTACCTAGTCGCATCCGGTATTCTGTACAGTTCTGCCACTACCAATGGTGATGTGCACACGTGTATCTCGCTTTGCAACAGCTGTCTCTATTATATAATCTAAAAGCAGTAACCATCAGAATTACTGGTTAAACATGCATTCGCTTTTAAGCTTATTTTAGATTTGAAACGTTTTTGTCAACTTTTAGACCTAATTCTTACCTGGAGCTTTAATTTCGTAAGTAGCAGCCCTAACGGAGATTTGGATTGTATAGTACGCCTAGTCATTTTTGCAACACGGTGCGTCTTCGGGTACACAGTGTTACAATGTAACGCGCAACGTAGCCTATATAGATCAGTGGTACTAGGGAAGTGACGGGAGAGACGCTATTGATGAAGCCAAGAGCTACTCGTAGCAACTTGACGTTATTTTAGGACTCATTTTCATGTTTTAGGCCTAATTTTTTTAACTGTAGTTTTAGTTTCGTAAGTAGCAGATAGGCCTAATGGAGAATTTGGTTCGACAGTAAGCCTATTCATTCATGCAACAATGCGACGAGACTATTTTAAACGAAGCTAAACTGCTTTTGATTTTGCGGCTGTAGTGTTATCCTTGGGATTTCAATTCGACGATTAAATGTTATTATTTAATTTAGTTATACGTCGAAGAAGTCTATTAGCTATAAGGAAGTAACGATGTTTTAATTTGCCATGTAATTTAACTAAGTTTTGACACTGAGTCTAACGTTGCAAACAGTGGTTGTCAATATCTGGTACCATTGCGAAGATTAAAAAAAAAGGCGACGGACGGACGAACAAAGTCGTTGTAATATTCTTCTCAGCCGGTACGGCTCTACAGAAGACTAAAATGAACGTCCTTTTCAATTGTTATGGTCATCTCAGGACCGAGACAGTAAATTTTGCTCGGATCTGCCTATGAACTTTTACATGCCACAATCGACGTAAGTGACGTCGTGAAGTAGTTACCTTGTAATTCTTTAATTTTTTCAGTTCAAACACGAGAAAGATTTAACGGACCGCATTTTAAGCCTCTCCTGCTTTACAACTAACTATTGTTCATTGCTTTCAGTTTTAATTGATACAATACACATTTTACATTGAGTCAGATAAACTCCAGTCTTTGATACTATCTGGTTTAATCGCTAACAATTTCATAAATTTAACCAAATGGTATTTTTTGTAAAACTCCGGGTTGATGAACAAAGATAAATAGTTCAATTTTCTCCGTTCTCCATGGTAACCAACAACCATAAAAAAAGTTCAACATTTAACGACAAGAAATTAAGAGAATAATATCCTTACTGCTTATCCAATGTGACCCCTTATGCTTGTAGGTACACAACTCTAATTTACTATTTCATTTTAATAAAAACGCCTTTAATTAAACAATGACTTCCTCTAGACTCAAATTAGCGAACTGAGTTTAAAAAAGACAATTTCATAACTCGGGTGTGATGGTAGCGGCTTAGCGTAGTGGTCTAAACCACGCACCACGGTTGTTTGCTGTGACGCGCGTATCACGTGATTGGGCTAGTCCACTCAGACGGCGAAGGATCCGTTCTTCTCGTTCCTCTTTGGCTGACTCATGATGACATCACGGCAAACAGCCGTGGAGACTCACTCCAAAGTTCGCATTAAGTTCTCGGATTCATGGTGACAGTTGACACTTTTTATCATTATTGCTGCTCACATATTCTTGGCAGTTTACAATGTTGATCTCACTGCATTTTCGTTTATTTTATGTAATAGTTATTGGTTAAAAACTATTGGTTATCGATTTTTAAACCATGGCTGTGAAGATTTGGTCGCGAGACATGCAAATACGTCGAGGGGCGAATCCCCGAGACGATTTGCATGTCGAGCGGCCAAATCTTCGCAGCCGTGGTTTAAAACTCGATAACCAATAGTTCTTTAATAAATAACATATTTATATCAAGGTTGGGACGTCAAGCTAACTCGTATTTAATTAAAACGTGTTTGTGTTTTGTGAAAGGTCATTCCATTTTAGTTTACTGAGGGTGGAGTGGTTGGAAGACGAGTCGTCGTTTGCGTCCGTTTGTGGGGGATTGGGCAGCGTCGTTTCGCCGTATTTCACGCTAGCCAGGTCGCTGGTGTTTTCGAAGCTTTGCGGAGTGATAGAACTTCGATAAAAGGCTGCAGGGATAGAATGACATTCTGGGAAGGTATGTAATTCATTTTGAGCGTTTGTAATTTGAGAATTGTTTAAAAACTAGGTAATAGGGTAGCGATATGAATGAAGGTCATTGCATTTTAGTTTGCGGAGGAAGGGGGAGGGGGGAGTTAACGCAGCGTGAATGGCTTAGATATTGGCCAGACGTATAAGAGTTTGCAGGGATGGGATTTCATTCCTTTTAAGTAATTAAGTTTTGTGCGTTTTTATTGCGTTACGTTTTTCTTTTCACGATGTAATTTGATCGTTGGTGTGTGTTCCCGGTCGCGTGATCCGGAAGTGTCAAAAGTGTGGGTTATTGGCAAAAGTGTTGGTTATCGGCAAAAGTGTGAGGTAACTTGATAACCCACACTTTTTGCGATGACGCACACTTCCGGTGTTGGTTAACGGGATTTAACCAACGGAAATTTAGCATGGCGTTGAGTTAGCGTGACGTCACAGCCGTGGTATAAGTTAATTTACCACATGCCGAAACAAGGGTTTGGGATTTTTTCCCTTCATCAGCTGAAATATCCCCGTCTCAAAGATGGCCAATACTTGTTCGACAATTCTACCAAGCATAAATGGTAAAAATGGGACGGTATGCTCACTAATCTTCATGTAGTTGCCTACTGCAATCTCACTATGCCCGGTTCAAGGAAGAACGCAAGAAAGGATGGTGAATTCAGGGTTTATTCCAGGGCCACGCGGTCTGTCCTTGGGAGATGTTGTCCAGCGGTTCAAGGATGCTATAGAAAGGCTTCTAGCAGAGTGGCACACTTCAGGAGGAGTTGAAGCTGGTTAGGGAACTAGCCCCCAGAGTGAGGCTGCAGGAGGCTGCAGGACATTAACCTTAAGTTCCTAGAGCTGCAGCTAGTCCCCACCACAGGTAGTGTGACGAACTTCCTGTAATATATCCTGGTATCCCGTGAGCCATCTCTGCTAGCAGCTACCCCTAGGGACAAGCAAGCGGTATCTTCCTAAACGACCAAACAGAGCGAATCAAACGCACCACTGTTGGTGACAGTTTGGCTCATTCCCTGCTAATAGCCGTGTTGATGCGGCTAGATTACGTCAACATCGTCAACGATGAATCTGTTTCGCCAAAACTGTTACGTGGCGCATGCTCAAGCCTTCACCCCAGCAAACCACCTCCCTGAGATGGTTCGCAATTTGGCATTGCTCTCGCCTGGTCACATCTATTAGCCAATCCTGGTCAAATCCATTAGCCAGGTTTGGTCGCGGTGAAGGTATGACGTAGCGAATACTCTGCTGAGCTTGTTGAGCTGTATTGTAGTTTAGGAAATGAAAGGCTGACGCAACATCACTGCGCACGCGCGACGTCAAGTTTGGAGCCAAACTGTCTCTAACAGTGGTGCTTTCTGTTCGCTCTGTTCGGTGCTTTAGGAAGGCAGTGAAAGCTAGAGCCATCCTGACCTTTGATCTCCTGACCTTTGACTGGGCCATACATCAAAGTACACAGCATAACTGAAATACATTAATAAAGCTACAGAGTATGCAGAATACATAACATGGAGCCATATAGCATCAAGGTAAAGAGACCCACTAAGGCCCTAGCTTAAGATATAGCAGAAAGCTGCGGAAACCATCGTTTCACTGCACATAACAACTAACAAATTAAGGAGTGATGTTGTGTTGGATTTGATTTGTTGGCGTATTCTGCAACCCCCCGCAAAAGGAAACAGTGAGTAAGTCGAGTGTGACCAATGCGCAAACGGGTCAACACCACCTCCTCACGGCGACTGCGGCGACACGCCGAGTGCCATTCCTCAACAGTGCCTTTAATAGCTCGTAATTTATTGCCGTCCTGTCCATCCCACGAGGCTTGCCAAAAAGCATGTAACCTCAAACGCAGAGTTGGAAAAGCGTCCGAGGGAACAAGCCTGAGATCCCTACCGAGAGGGCCAGAAAGGGCCCCTCTTGCTGCAGAATCCGCTTGCTCATTTCCACCTAAATGTTATTGGTGTCGGCGGCCACTTACGGTCCGGCACTTCCTTGTTGATTGTTGCCATCTTGATGGTTTTCGTCGTCGTTTCCATCTTCCGCGTGACATTGTGCGTCAATTGGGCGATAAGTCTGTCCTCCTGTCCGGTGTTTTTCAATTTCTGCAGGAGGTACGGATGTATGACAAGATTTAGGTTAGGGGTTTGAATAATGTCTCTGTAATGTGTGGTGCAGTGGCAACCCGGACCACTGCACTGTGACTGAGGTTGGCGCTAATGACCAAGCTGTCGACGCGCCATTAAGCCTCAATCCCCCCCCCCCCCCGTATTCTGCATTGTGTTGTTAGCGTTGTTATTAGTATGGCCGGCACACTTGAGCCGGCCCTTTCATATGAATACTACTCTCCCCGTTGTTAGCACTTGCTAGTGCTGCTACCGTTTTACTGTTTTTTTTTTTCTCGTGCGATATGGCCGAATCAGCTGCTGCTGAGAATATCAAGACGTGACCATGTCAATTAGTCAATGCTCAGAAAAATTATTCAGATGAATGTACGACTGTAAATGAGTGAGACATTGGGTTTCAGACAGACAACCACGATAGGATAAGAAACTCTTTCTTCCGAAAATAAACAAGTGTTTGCTTTCAATTTGGCTAAAGTATTAAGTACTGTCTTGTAAGTAAACAGGACGCAGATTAAAAATGTGAAAAATTTTCTGAATAATTTTAAATTTTCCACAATTTTAATGCCCGCCGCATTTTTTAATTTATGTTTACAAAGCAATATTTTTTAAGGGGTTTTCAGGCATTTTGACTCTAAAATATCAATCGCACATTAACCATAACTCAGGCAGATAATTCAAAATGAATGCCAAATTGCCAAAACATAAAATCGTATTGCCTACACTTCTTGGGCTGTGGGTAGGAATTGGAAAAAAAAACCTTGATAGCCAAGGTGTTAAGTCCACGACATTTAAGTCCAAAAGGCAACGTAAATAGATTTGTATCCGTATTTTTTATTACTTTTCGAGCCCATTTGGCTTTCCGTCTTGTTTATAATCTTTTGCTTTGACTGTGCATCGCAAAAAACTTTTTCCTTGATCAGTGAGATGCGTATAGAATCGACCAAATTGGAACAGCTGAAAGTAACCAGGTAATTAACTCGTTCTTCGTTTAAATTAGTCTCAAGAGGCTGTCACACGGGCCATCTATCACTTGCTAATAAAACCTTTACGTGTGAAGCATTACAAAAATTACCCTCGTTTTAACAAGAAC